>WAAE01006237.1:0-43303 GCA_013400495.1 Nicator chloris | reverse complement strand
TCCCGAAACCTTCCCTTCCCTATAAAATATTAACACTAGTGTTTCATTTACTGGCATTAGATTTACAACCCTTTCTCTACAAGAAAAGGAAAAACAATTTTTTGTTGGTTCCCTAAATTTCTTGTGTACGGTTTTTACATCTATTTTAATTCTGACATACACTTATTTTCTTGGTAGTTTTCATCAAATAATGTCCCCAGACATACTGCAAGCTGAGTGTTTATGGCAAATCTCAGACCTACGTGCTTTGCTTTGTTTTGTTTTGTTCAGTCAATGACAGCACACCTTCAGTTGTCTGTGAAGTGCAGGGTATTTCCATAAGGCACAGCTGATTTTGCTTTCACTATGCATGGCAGTTAAAACAGATTGCCAGGTAAGCTGGTGTGTCTTCAGGTGCTACTTCCAGGACCATAAAGAGAGCTAAAAATGTCACAAGAGAAAGTGCTAAGCAAATGCATTATTTAATGCGAATCCTCCATATGAGACTCTGGAGCGAAAAGGTTACGCAAGCAGAAGGCCACTCTAAAGCCCCCAGGTGGACAGGCCAGAGGAATCCTTCTTGAATGGTCCCTTGAATGGGGAGCTCTGGGGATTAAAGCCTCTCTTTCACTCGGATAAGGTCTGGCAAAGGAGCTGGCTCCAGTGGAGAATGTCAAACCTGTTGGAGGTTACTTTGTGTTGCAAAGCAGCTGCATAAAAAGAGAGTTAATTCTCAGCTCCCCAGAAGTCATCTACACTTAGTTTCAGGAACACAAGCTTCTTGTGGCCAAAGGCTAATGATAAAGTTAAGACACTTCCCAGATGAAAAGTTAAGGGCACAAACTATCTGCCAATAAAACTGAAAAAGAGCAAAAAAAGCCGAGAAACTTAGAGAGATTTTAGTATTTTTATGAAGTCTGTATAGTTTTCTTTTAGGAACTTGCATCCAGAGAATTAAGTTTTACTTTGTCTCCATTTCTAAATGTAAGAGAAATACACATACTTTTCTTTTTTTTTTTTAAAGCAAGCAAGTGAAAATGTTTGTCTTTTTTGGGTTTTCTTCATGGTAATAAAGTGCAAGAATCTGTTACAAATGAGAAAATGATCAATAGTAACAGCAGTATCGAGTCTCATGGTTGTGTCTTAAAATGAAAATCAGTCTCCATGTAGAAGAAAGAGCTGTCAAGACAATTCTCCTCTCTGGCTGTGGAATAAGTACATAAATAAGATAAAAGCATTGTGAAGAAATAAATTCAGTACAACAACCATGCAATTTATTCTTAAAGTACTATAGAGAATGCAGAATTTTACTACCATAAGCTGCCATATAAATGACTTTAAATCATATGGCTATCTTCAAGATTAGTAGAAAATACTTCTTCATGGCCAGTTAAAATACATATTTGTGCATGTGTGTGTATATAAGTGCGCATATTATTTCTAAAGTGATAAACAGCTCAAATTCATAGTATGAGTTAATTATGTTGATTCTCAAGGGCCCAAGGAAGTCAAGTGAATAAACTGTGAAATGTGAGGACTAGAAAAGGTTACAGGTGTGATGGAAGAGAAGGAGGCAAGAGACGTGATATTTGTTCAATTTAGGAGTCTTCTATATGTAACATTCTCAGAAGCTGATGCAGACTAAATTAAATTACTGTAAAATAATTATGATATTGGATACTATTTCTTTATATCCCTATATATCACTGAAGAGGTGTAAAAAGGAAAAGACACTGTTTCATAATCTGCAAGTCTGGACAATGTATTATCTGTGGTTACATAAAAAAGAGTTGTGGCCAACCTGTCATGTATATGTTTTTTGTCACATTCCTAAGATGCAAGTCTGAACTACATGTGAACAAATAGCGACAAGCTTCCTCTATAATTATGGAGAAAAATAGGTATTTTTGAAGGAAGGTAATTATTTAAATTGTTCTAATCAGTTTAGCACTGATAAGGCCTCAGAAGGATAAATATGCTAAGATCTACACACCAAAGTTGAAGCTATATGAGTGCTGGAACAAAATTGAAGAAGAAAAAATAATGATTAGTGGTTTAGGAAGAACAGCCTGTGAAGAAAGGCTGAAAGCACCACTTCATTTAGTCTAGAAGAGACCAAGAGAAGACACTAAAATAGTCTTCAAATATGTAGATTATTATTAGAAAGACAATTCATGATCTCCACTTTAACTGAGAACAGAACAATTCACAACTGACTTAATTTACAGAAAGGAAGACTTAAATTACTTTAAGAAAAAATATTTCTTAAACTGTAGACATAGTTAAGTACTGCAATAAGCCACCCAGGAATATAGTGGAACTTCTGTTATTAGATCTTTTTAATGAACGTATTTTAAAAATATGTCTTTTACTTAAGAATGTTTTCTGCATTCCTAAAAATGACATTATTTTCTTTCTTGAAAACTATACCTACATGTAAGCCTTGAATTATTTTATCTGTGAATTTTTCACCCAGGAGACATGAAATACTGTAAAAAGACAATAATACTAAAATCAGAAAGCAGATCATGAGACCACAGAGACAAAGCTTCTAACAAGGAATTGGAGAGCACATTCTGGAGTTTGGAGAATTCAATTGTTCTCTAAAAGGTTCTTGGCCACTACTGTAAGGTAATTTTTAAAGAATAATATGGTAACTCTCTATTTGGAGATGAATGGTTTTTATTATACCAAAGATGAACTTCAATGCCATTTTTATAGCTTTTCAAATGAGCATTTCAGATTTTTCTTTCTCATTAATATGACATGTAAGTTTTTCTTGTTGTGTTTTCTTTGACTAATTGAGAAACTTGAGATGTTGTAAAATTTATTATTTTTTTATTAATACTGGATCAGAAACATTAGTCAGTCTCCAAAAAAGGCCAGAGAGATCTACCGGTATGAGTGAATTTGAAAAGCACATCTCACATGCATGATAATTTACTGCAGAGAAAAAAACCCAAAAAACACAAAGACTGTGTTTTGTATCAATTAAGCTTATCAGTCCAGATGTGATATGCAAGATAAACATACCTTTGCGCTATCTGGGCAGAAAGCAATAATTCACTGATTGTGTTAATTATTGGTATGCTGCACAACATCTCTCTTGGCCAGATAACCAACTATGCTATGCAAAATCTCCCCAAGCATTCCAGGTCAGGTAATTTTTTGAAATTACTCTGGTGATAGTATTTCATAGTTGTATAAATGGTGAAAGCTTTGTGGGCTAAGTTTGAAAGCTCATATCAGCCTTCTAGGGAAGGTAATTCCATTGCAGGGCATCACAGAACTTGAGCTCAGTCTTGACTGCCTGATGATGCAAACTGAGTAAAGGCAGAAGAGAGATTACTTGGGAAAGAGAGAGCACCTGGAGTAGTAGGGCTGCTTTATATGTCCCAAACAAAAGGCTTGTGAGAGAATAAGGGTAAAACAAAAAAATATCCCAGCCCCACCTTGTTTCTCCTGTGTTCTGTGAAAGAGAATGGGCAGAATGGATTGTCCCCTTCTCTGCCTTGTACTCTGGGCAGTACAGCATTGTTGAGAAATTTGCATGAACTCTGCTAAAAACACCAGTAGTTTTCACAAAGAAATTCACCATTTTCAACTTTTTTTGTTGTTGTTGATAAAAATATTAAACAGTTTGAAACTGGGTTTTTAAACAACGTCTTCACTATTTTGAGTTTTTCTTTCCCTTTGTTCCTAATTTCCTTCTTTTCTGGGTGTTTTGTTTTGTTTTGTTTTTATTATATCTCGCCGCCTGTTTTGAAATGAACTGTCAGTGATCAAGTACAGGAACACAATAAACATTCAGCTTGTCCATATAGAAATTGCTAATTTCAGCCCAACAGTGTTAATGGGAAACGTGTAAATCTGCTGTGTGTACAGCAAATACTCATGTATAATCCATTCTGCACAAGAATATCAAATTCTTTCAGGGCAGAAACCTACAAAAACAATACCTCTTACACAGAGCAGGGAGAAAATAAGACTGAAAAAGGAACAAAGAAGCAAGACAAAAAATAATTGAAAAACAAGATGTTTTAAGGGCCAGATTTAACAAGTCTGGTTAGATCTGGAGTTCTCTTTTTTTGTTTGTTTTCTCCTCTCTTTATGAATGCTGGCCATTGAGCAGTGTTTGTGTTGGTTGAAGAAAATCTTAGCTATTTTTCTACAAAGACATCTATTTCAAGGAGCTTGGAGGTTCTGGTTTTCTCTAAAGACCATCTGGCTTAGTACAAATCTCGCCTCATACTTTTACTTATAACCTTCAATGTTTCCACTGTGTAAATGCTGATTACACATCAAGATTCCTATTTGGATATGTTGGGGTTTTTTTCAATAACCTATTTTGCTAAATCACACTGTAAAGTAAGTTGTACAGGAAAGGTCTCCTTAAAAAAATGAAATTTCTTGATCTTGAAATTGTCTAACGGTCTTAAAGATAGCTAGAGTTATACAAATAAAGGGGATTTAGATTTTTTCAAAAAGTATCACCATAGAAAGTAAAAAAAGAAAAAAAATTCCATAAACCTGATACATTGCAAACAGGGAAAATTTGCAAATTACTTAATGAAATAAATGTCAGACTTTTTTCCAAGCTGAAGGGAGGCATCACTGTTGCTATTTTTAAAAGAAGACTTGAAAAATTGTCTGTGCAATCTCAAAACCTAAACAAGACACTGGGTAAAAAACCTTTAATTAGTAAATTTTCAAAACTGTTATTGGTGTAGTATTTCTTTGACCCAACAGTATCTCTGCAAATGGCAGAGGCACCAACAATCCTACTGAAGTGACAGAGAAAGCTGAAGCTTAATGCAGTTGACAATAAAACAATATTTCTGTTTTCAACTTCAAAGGATTCAAAACTAATCCAAGGTTAAAAAATGCATTCCTCTTAATTTTCAAATAATTCAAAATTGGTTATTTGAATGAATAATGAATTAGTGAATTAAAAAACCCCAGGTTTTTAAATTAAATTAAAAAATTCTTACTACTTCCTAACTTTTTTCTTTTTCCTTTTTGCTTTTTTCTTTTCTTTTCGTTTTTTTTTTTTTTTCCCTAATAATATCCTACTCCTGATCTAGAAAAAATTTATGAGATTAAGCTTAGGTTTCTAGATTTCTCTCTGCTATGGACTACCAAAAACCAATGTTGGACTATATTATCATCTCAGAAATTTATATAAAAAAGAGTCTCTTCATATAACAGCTTCTCACTTGAGAAGTATCTGAGAAAGAAGTAACATCTGAGAAAGATATATAGTTCACATATCTCACTGGAGCAAAATGAGAATTCACCTGATAACTAAGTCAAGCCAACGTACACTTTTCCAACAGAACAGATTGAATAAGAAAGCAAAACCTAAAGAGAAGGAGTTGGTGGAGTGTTTTTACATCAGTTTTCTATAGATGGTAATTTATTATTAAAAAAGGAAAACAGAAAATAAAATAATTAGAGTGTATCTATGTTTAGCTTGGTGTCTCATATTCAGAAGTGCCATGACAAAGTTAATGTCTGGCAGGATTATTTTCCAAATGTTCAGATTAAATCTGAAGTTTTAATGAAGGCTTATCTCTATGAAAGTGCTATGCTTGTGTGGTCTTGTAATGGTAATTATATTTCTCTTCCAAGTCAGACAATGGGAAGGAAAGAGAAAGCAAACGAGTTTCCAGGGTAAAAGATCTCAGATCTCCACACAAAGGAGATCACTTACATTAGAACTATCTGTATCATTTGCAAAATATTGATGCTGTTAATCTGCCCTAAATTTTCAGCCTGGATTTTTAAGTTTTTCTCAGAGATCTAGGAAATATCTTAGTGGAAACAAACCCTGTTAGAGAACACTGAAGAAAAGATGTGGTGTAAAAGCTGCTTATCTCACCAAATTTATCACTTAAGGGGAAAAAACTGCACCTCAGCTTTTGACGAAGAACATATGCATTCCTGTCAGGCCAAGGTTCATGCAGCCACCATCCCCTCAGTTCCTCTGTGCCATGGTCCCACTGGAACAAACACCAGCACATGAGAAAATCCAAACAAGATGAACACAGATGGAGACCCAATTACATCCAACAAATCCCTTTGCTTGAATTACTGATCCATTAAATATATCTACGATTCTTTTTCTTTCAACAAACATTTATCATTCCCTTTATTTTCCTTGACTGTTTTTTGCCAATTCCCAGGATCAGTGAAATCCAGAATTGATATCTAAAGCTGCTTCCTGGAAGGTTGAAAAAGAAGTTTTCTATCAAATGTTAAACTATGCAAGAGTGTAATAAAATAAGTGTAATGGAGAACCAGCTGGTGGCTCTGTGTCAAGATAATTTTATTGGGGTTCTGCATAGTAACAATGACAAGGTTGCCTTTAGACAACAGGGTTGTGACTAGAACAATAGAAGATTTTTGGGTAATTTTGGCTGAAGAGTCAAAGATAAATAGATACATCAAGACTCTTCTTCTTGTGAGTAGAGGACTTGGGAAACCAAGAACTTCCATCCATCTGGAATGGAGTGGTGGAAGAAAGGGATGGACAGCAAAGAACATAAAAGCAAGGAGAAATTAAGTCAAAAGACACAAATTAATGAGAAAGAGAGGTCAAAGAGGAATATCCAGAAGAAAAGCTAGTTGTAGTTCACAGATAAAGAACATGCTCTGGACTAACTCTGACTACAGGTTTCAGTGCAGAAAATCACTGGACCAGAATCAACTACTAGTACAGGAAAATCTGGTAGAAGGAGCATAAAAGGGAAAAAGGGCAGAAACCTAAGTTGACCAGAGAGATGATAGCAAGGGAAGAAAACTTCTGGTCCTTTTGGTCTGTTATAAGGAATTAACTTAGGAAAAACAGACCAGAGGTCCTGAAAAAAGCAGAACATTATGGAGTTAGCTCTGTAACAGGAGGAGTTCCCTCTGTGAAGACAAGCTAAAAGTTAGGGTGGCAGCTATTCTTGACTCTGAATATCAGCGATGTATCCCAAGAACAAGGCTGTGGAAGACAGAATATGAGTACAAGGGATGTCACATTGATTAAGATATAGGCAAATAGTAGTGAAAGCTTGTAGTATACTGAAATTTTTTGTTCCCAGGTAAGCCCACGAGACAAAATCTGCTCTTGGAATCAGACATCCACAGCAGGAACAACTCACAAAGTTAATGATGGACTCAATATCATTTAGTCTATAATGAGAGACAATAATTATGATAAGCATCCTTGTATTTCACCTTTTTCTCCCACCTTGTCCATTTATGCAAACACTTATGTGTATGTAAATAGCTGGGTGCCATGGAGACCTGCTTGCTGCCTTAGTTCAATCCACTTCTGCCCAGCATTTTATCAAACTCATCAGTTTAGAAAGGAAAGGCATTTGGCTGAATCTCAGAGAGGAAAAAATTACTCTGACATGCACACGTCTCATCTTAAAATATGTAATTTATCATACACTAAAAAATACTATTTTTAGAAACTAAACAGATTATTTAAGTATGCAACTCATTTGAATGTTCCTTCTATGGAGCAAAACTTTTATAATAAAATGTTCTCTTGTAACTCACTATATTCATAAACTATTCAGGTAGTCTAAGAATGAAAAATGAACAAGTTTATGAAAATCAAACTCCCCTCACAAGCATTGGGAAACCAAAAATAAATAAAATTGAAAGATTCATCAAATAGATTGCTTATAATAGTTGAAGATAGCTCTATTCAGAGAAGATGATGATCTGTTCATTAAAGTTTCTTTAATCTCTTATTATTTTATCAAATTTCAAAATATAATATTGAAAAGTCAGTTTGATGTTTCTGATATTTGAATAACAGTTTTTTACATTTTAACTTATAGAAAGCAAATAAGTTTCACAAGTGATAGAAAGCAAAAGATTACATCTCCTCACAAAACCTGTGAAGTTAGCTTGTAGTTAAGTTCCCCAAAACTGAACTGAAGGTAAAATATTTCTGTGGTTCATATATTTTCTTCCTAAACCTTGTGTCCTAGTTCTGGCCGGGATAGGGGTACCCAGGAGGGGGATGGATAGGACCCAGAGGTTATTCTATACCATTTCACATAATTTTCCATGAATGGGGAAGGGCTCGTTTCCGAGTTGGAGTAACGTGGCTGCGATCAGGCTCTGCAGTGAGCATTTTGCAGGTGAATCCCTCATCTTTGGGAAATCCTCCCAACATATCCGACCTTGAGGTTCTAGACTCATTTTTGGATTAGCTGGCAGGTCTTGCTCTAAAACACACAAAATATCCTACAATCAATTAACTCTTATGAAAATGGTGTTTGGAGATTCAGTGAATGGTAATGAAAGTAAGAGAGCAAATTGTTGATGTAATTTGGAAAATACTTATTTTTTGGAATGAACCTACTACAGTGCACAAGGTGCCTGGTAGTCACACATTCATCTGTGGTTTTTTATATGAGTTTTGGTACTGTTTATTGCCCAGCAGCTGCAAACATTTTGACTGTGCAGTGGCTGATATTATTCACCCATTATCATTTTGGAAAAGATTTGAGCATGCCTTCAGGGAAAACAATAGAAACAGAGTTATTTAAGACAGAATTGGGAACTACACTTGGGGTAAAGTGAGAAAATACATGTGTAAAGTAAAATGAGGTCTTTATGAAAGCTGTTAGGCTCAAAGTGACAAACTGAATCTAAAAACTGTCCATGTACTTTAAGTACTACTAGTAGCAGCTTTCAGAAAACACCTGCTTAGCACATTGTTTATTCAATATATAAGGGTCTGTTTATGCTAGTCTGGCTGATATTAAAAAGCAAAGAGACAATAAAGGACTCTAAAATACATATGTAGACCCAGATTTCAGTTTGACCTTTTCATGAAGAAAATTAGTATTTAACAGAAGAAAGATAAAGTTATGTAGTGGGCAGTGTAATGTTACTCAGCCTAAAGTTAAATAACTTTACATATTTATAGCCTACTTTTTGAAAGTTTTCATGGGTAAGCTTTTACTCCAGGCACAACTAGGGTGTCAGTAATATAGAAGAGAGCAGCTTTTGAGACACAAAAGACAGATGATCTGGACTTGGACAGGAGAAATAAAAAGTACAAATAGTTCTAAGTGGAAATTCATGTCCTGCAAGAAGCATTACCATTACTTGAGCTGCCTAAACATGAGGAGACTGATCAAATTAGCCAATCAGCCATCCTTCTCTTTTTCAGAGAGTAGAGAGAAAGATGGAGTTCATCCTTCTTATTTGGAACACTCATTTAGAGCAGAGTGTATTAATTTTCCCATAAAATATGGAGGGACTACAAGCTGATCAACTTAGACTCAATGTTGTAATTTTTACATACAAATATATGTAATTAATGTCTTCACAGGAGTAAACATCTCACTTATGCAGGAACATCTATCATCCAAACGACAGATCTGTTTTCAATAGTTCAGGGGGCATATTAAAAATAAAATATCCACTCAACAGAAAATAAAGTCAAGGATATTTTCAGTTCGATAACTTCAATTAAATTAGGGTGCCCTCCTAATAAATCTATTAATGGGGTGGAAGTTTATGCAAGATTTGTTTGAATGGTTGGGTCAGTAATGCACTTGCACTGAACTTTAAAACTATATTCCTTAGCTGATAATGATGAATTCATACTTTGATATAAATCAATATTATTTGTAGCTGTCTATGTCTTTGTGTAATGTCTAAAATAAAACTGCTTCCTTTCCTTTGCCTTTACTTTGGCCATTTTAAATATTTGAGTAACAAATGCTTCAAAATGACCAAATTCCTGATTAAGTTCAAGTCCAGAAAGCAATATTAAAAAAAAAAAAATATATATATATATATAATAATACTAAATTTTTCCAGCAGTTGACAGTGGTATCAGTTACATTATATATCTGTGCTATGGGATTGTTTTGGAGATGATTCTACAGAAAGTAAAATTTTATACACTGTTCAGGTTCATTAATCTCTACTGTATAAAATGCTGAGCCAAATTCTAATAAAGTCAAATGTGTGGCTGTTCACAGCTTAGAGTCTGTGCACTCAGGAATATTCTCCCTAATGAACATCACATAATTTTAATTTTCTGTGCATGTATTTTCAGAAACAGCTAGTGTAAATTAGTTACATCAAGTTGCTTGTTCAATTTCCTCTCATAAAATCTCAGGGACCAAAGAGAGACCAGAGCTTCAAAATATCCTGTAGAAAACAGTTCATAGAGCGATTGCTGGATAACAGGAGAGGTTTGTGGAGGTGCTTGCATGACCCACACTTGGGGTAGCCCAGTGGCCCCACTGCCCCCAGCTGTTACAGCAAGAGCATGACTGTGCACCAAGCACATGCGCACTGTGGGCCTGGGACCAGAATCAGAAATACGAGGGAACCAGCTGGAAAAGAGGCATGAAGCCAGCAGGAGCTGCTGTGAGGCAGAGCAGACCTTGGAGGCAGATGGCCAGCAGCAGCACCCAACCTCTGCCAGTCTCTGCCACGTGCTGCTCCAGCAAAGGGAGTGTTGGTGCCCCAAGGGTTGGGAGCAGAGCGAGCTGCCTGTGGGCTGGGGATGTGCTAGCGGAGTGTCCTCCTGGGGATCAGTTACAGGGCTGGGAAATGTGTACCTACTTAACACTTTGTAACTGTCTAGTGTCGTGATTTATCACTTGTGGTGGTATTGATCTTTGCTAACGTGTTGTTCATAAATCGATGAACTGCTTCAATCCTAATGCAGTTTGAGCCACGCAAACTGACTGGTTTTCCCCTGTGACAGGATCCAACACAATTTACTTTTATTTTGCCCAAGGTCAGAAATATGGTTATTTTTACCTAGTCTCTACATCTTGGACACCTTTCCCTTCTTTCAGCATCATGTCTTTAGGGAAAGGGACTGTAGGCCGAGCGGACAATCCAGAACCCTTTCTTCAAACAGATATCAAAAACTATACTGAAAACATGAAAATTCGTATTTCTTTCCAAATATCCTTTTCCCAGATAACTAATTTACCCACAATTCAATTTCTCAGTCTTCAGTTTCTCACTTCACCATTTCCTTTGCTTATCCATTTAGAAATTATCTTCTTTTTTTCCTGGCAAAACAAGAAAATAAATACCTCATTTCAGAGATGACTTTGGCAGGAGTGACTCTTAAGTTCTGTCCTTTCTCTTTTCTATTGAGCTGATCATGTTTTACAGATGATAATCTCCTTTAACATGGAGCAATGCTCTAACTGTAATTGTTTTATGGTAGAATAACTGTCATTTAACTGAAGCAGAGATATTCCCATACCAACAGGTCTGAAAATGTTCTTACAATAATAATTTACAGGACAACTTTCGTGAAGCTTTATCTTTTGAGATGGTGGTCCCAAATATGAAAAGTCTGACAATTAAACCACATTTCTTATTTCAAACACAAATTTGTCTGCTACTAGACTAATGTGTAAAAATATTATCATTCCTCTTTCTTGTTTTAGAAGAAGCAGTATTTAAATTTTTACAAACAAATCTCAATAGCTTGAAATTTCCCAGCTGTTCATCTCTTTTTATGTATTTATGTCTCTGAGATGAAAGCAAGCCATCTAGTTAAGGCACTTGATTGTTGAAAACTGAAATTGAATGTGATCTGAAAAAGATGAAAACAATATTAAATTTTTCTCCGTTTTTTAAATAGATGGATAATCAGGGAGAAGGATGAAGAAAGAAATTCCCAGATTATATGCTCTCATAAAGCACACACTCAAGTTAAAATCAAGCAGATACTTAAGTGCTTTTCTTAATCAGAATCCAAATCTCTCAGAAGGAGGTAAGTACTTGGAGCAGGTAAGAGATTAGATTAGGATAGTAGACAAGTAAGTCTGTTTAATTATCCTTTCACAGGCCACCCAGCGCTTGCTTGAGGCTCTTTTCTCTGAAAAATTATTCACTGGGAGGATTTATTAGTTATTTGCTGAGTTTAAATTTTAAAGTTCTCCTGTCACTTTCCTGGAAAGTAACTGCATGTGCAGCAATTTTTGTAGACTGACTAGTTCTTTCAATGTCTCCATTCTAAAATTTTGCTGAAGGACTGATTCCTGTGCATTGTCAGCATCCTCTGGTATATAAAATCTCCATGAAGAATTAGCCTACATGTGTAAACTTTTCATTTATACAAGCCAAAGTAGCCTCCAAGCTGCACCAAGACTAAAACTTGAAGGACTACAAGCAGAGGCAAAACAATAATTTTATGTATATAAGCATGTGTTATTTGCATGGAAAATGTACTTTTCTAGCTATAGCTATAATCCTTTTTTTTTTTTTTAATTTAAGTTCTTGACTTATTTATTTTTTCTCTTTTGATTAATGTGCAGATATTGGTCTGGTTTGTAGAGTTACTTACAGATGTTGGCACCATGGTTGTGCCAACATAGCTGGCTGGTCAAGCCAGTGACTATGGATGAAGTCTATATCAGTATGGTTCTAAGAATTTCTCAGATTTCAAGATGAGTAAAAAATTCTAAGAAATATTCTCGTGAGCTATAAAAATCAAAGTAAATCTGGTTTTAGATTGTGGCATGGATAATCTATTTTTGGTTGAAAAATATATTGCATGCTCAACAAAAGACCAAAACCAAAAGTTTCTGTATTGCCTCCTTCCTTCTGATGTGAAACAATTTTAGACACTATACCCTACTGCAGGAAATCCAAAAGCCTCATTATTTAGGTCTACAAGACTTTGACAATAGGGTCTACAACAACATGAAATGATCTAACACAGATAACTCATAAATTGATTTCATGTGTCTTACAAGTACCTGGCAGAGGTACAGACTAAAATCCGTGGTTTTCTATTGACATTACACAGGAACACTAAAATGTCTTCTAAGCATCACCATCTCTAGTGCTTCCATGGATGCTACTCTTTCTGTGTGGTTATGAAGAACATCTTTTCATGTCATATGCATTTTGAGCAGCTTAAAATGACATATTTACTAAGTTTGCTCTTATTTTACCCTATATATTGAACAATTGAATTGACAGGAGCAGCTGGTATTTTAGTGTGAAATTTCAAAGGATTTATTATTAGGGAAAGACCTTCCATTGGTCTAAGATAGCAGGGTGGCCTGACAGACTGCCCTCACACAGAGAAATCTGAGGAGCCTGCAGCTTATGGATCTTTCATTACTTTGTCATTATTTCATTGACGTAATTCAGATGAGCAAGTTTTAGAGTAAGGCTCAAGAATTCTTCTTTTGTCACTAGGGAGAAAAATCTTTTCATACATAAACCAAAGAAGTATTGATTTATTGTCTATTTATAAGATGAGCATTACCTTAAGTCCATTTCAAGAGTGTTCCTACCATGGATAAAGCAGTTGTCTCCAAATCTGCTTCCACTCTGCAGAGTCAGACATTTCACTGAATTCAGAAACCACACAGAAGTCCCACACATAAATGTAGCTATCTAATCTTCCCAGAAGGGAATATATATGGGTAAAAATTGTCCCAGTAAGATCCAGCTTACATAAAAACATTACTATATTCAAAATCTTCTTAAGAGCTGGTAAAATACTACCTAATTTTCCCAGAGATGAGCAACTGAATTAAGCCTCAGATCTCCATTGGAAAGATTCAGTTAAAAATAGAGATCCTTTGATCTTGCATTTGGAAGAAGCAAAGTAAAGGAACAACATATTCACATAGTATCCAGGGTTAGAGAAAAGTAGAGAAAGATCTCTGCTGGTCTTATAGGTTCTTTTTATTAAAAAAAAAAAAAAAAAGGCATTTTCTCTTTATATGAGACCTCATTTTATTTGATCAAAAGCTCTTTTTACTCACACCATTTAGCAAATTTACAGGTCAATAATTTTTTGCTTTTGTCACATGTGAAAGTCCAGGGTAAAAGTCATCTGCAGGAGATCTGAATATTGCTATTTACTTAAGAGCCAACTAGATGCACACTCACTTCCACCCGCTGTGTCATGTTTAGACTTCCCTGCAACCTGCAGCGAAGTTACTGCTGGTTTTGGATGGTGGGGCAGAAAGCCATGTGGGCTCCTGCCATGCCACTGTTCGGTTTCCTATGTCAGCTGTCACTGGCCAAGGTGTTAAACATCCACTGTCATTTGTCTCCATGCATCTCTCATCTCCAGAATCCTCTTTCATTTGCAGGATCCTTTCTCCACCCACAATCTTTGCCACCTTCTTTCCAGGCCCCTTTATTCTTTCTGAGACCAGCTCCTCTCAAGGGTTCTCTCTACAGCACTCAAGGGCTTTGTTTTCCTAACTATATTAGACTGCATACAGAGGAATAATGATTGATCATCCTTCTCATCAGTGATTTTGTCTCATGTCTCTTTACTAATTGGAGGGTTCATTATGTACCATTTTTTTCGGTCCAAGTGACAGAGAGATTTGCAGTCTATCTACATGTGGTACCGCTACCAAGTAGGAGGTTTGGACTTGAGAATTCAGAAGTCAAATTTTATACATTAGCACATGCACACACATTTTCCACTTGTCATTTTCCACAACTTCATCATTTCATCATTTACATTATGTGCTGAGCTTTTTATCTAACAGTGGCTTTGTATCTTGCTTGCACGATGATCTTGCACAAATACTGAAAGACTGATCAAGCAGAGGAAGATGCTACAACATTTCAGCATCTAAGATACTCTGCAATGCCTGTTGGCATCGTTGCAGATACAGTTGCTTGATGGGAAAACACACTTTCTTGGAGAACCATGCCAAGACTATGCATACATATAGAATACAGGAAAATTCAACCATTTAAACATCCAAATCCAAATCAGACCAAACCAACCAATCAACTAACCAAACAAACCAAACCTAAGCAAACAAACAAACATGCACCCTCCAAAGAAACAAACAAAATTAAACAAAGAAACAAACTCCAAAACAAACTAACACTGGAATCTTTTTCCAGCATGAATTTTAACAGAAACGGTTTTACTTGCAGATTCAGCTCTACAAAATCAATTTCTCTTGTGAAAACTAGGTGCAAATATTGGCTTTTGTGTGATGAGGGCTTATGTACTTCATTAAGATGCTGAACACTGTCCCTGAGTGCCAAATACCTCCTTTGAGTGATTTTGTGGTCACAATCTCACAGGATTTAGCACTACAGGCTTTACATTAACATTTGCCTCAATACTGTGGATCTTAATCTGCTGAAATTAAAAAGCTCAAGTTGACTTGACTGAGAAAATGACAGGGCTTGAATATAAAGAAAGAGAAGACTAGAAGGGCATAGCTGGTTAATTGAACACAGTTGAACACAGTAATCTGAAATTTCAGGAAAGAGATGCTTGGATTTGTAGTCCAGAAGAGGAACATAAAGCCTTGTTTCCCTGTCCTGCAAACTATAGGCCAGAAGCCCCAGAACACTCTTATAAGCTTGAGTCCTACATTAAAAGATGAAAAGCCAGAAATTATATTTTGCTCCATTGAAAGAACTCTGGAGACTCAGGGGTTTGTCTTACATTTTTGAAATAACACTAACTTCCCCAAACAACCATGGTAAGTAGATTGTGTCCTGCTTTGATTGTGAAAGTTGGGGGGGGGAAGGAATAGAGAGAGAAGAATAAAAAGAAGAGAAAAAACCCACACTAAAATAAAAGTTAAGCAGGAGTTTTTTGGACATAATGGCAAAAGCACCTGTAGAGTCACCTAAAGGATTTTTAATAACCTGGGAAAATATGTCAAGATAAGGATCAGTGACCATTTTAGTGCTGATCATGTATAGTTTTGCTTAAATCAAAATTAAGATTTAATCAATCAGAATTACTGCAGAGAAAGGGAACTAAGATGGCAAAGCTGTGACACAGAAGGAAAAAAATGAAATATGACCAAAAAAAGGAGAGCTCAACCTTCCTTACACTTCTCTAAAGGTAAGATATTTAAAATTAGGTTTTAAAAAAAGTCTATAATAAGATTCTTACCTCCAAATTAGTCTTTTAAATGCAAAATAACCTCTATGAGAGTACCCAGGAAGAAACCAAATCTTGAACATTCTCACCAACAGAAATTATGGAGGAATGTAATTATAATTTTGAACTGAATCTCACAGAAACAATTATCAAGAAGAAAAATATTTTTTAAAAGTTATAATGTTATGATCTATATACTTTGCTAATTTTTAAGGGGAAAAAAATAGTACTAATCTCAAGAGAGTACGACTGTATGCGAGTTTGGCATTAGCCTAGAGAAAACACAGATGTAACATCTTTGCATGAAGTGATCAGTTTTAAAAAAATGCTTGTTCATACTAGGAACTATATAGATGTGCCAAGTAAGGTGCTGAATTTGGAGTTTCACTTTTAGATGACTGAAATCAGAGTGTGTCCTGTAGCAAATGAAAAATCTGAAGATGAGCCATGAAGGTGTCCAGCAATCATCATGGCAGCACTAATATTTGATTAGAAATTATAAAGCCTAACATTATTTAATGCTGAACTGACGTAGTCAAGGCACTAAAAATTTAGAACTGAGAAGTCCCTCATCATTATCTTGTGGCAGAGTAGCAGTGGCATGATGCATAATGATTCCATAACACAGGGAGTCTTTCAATGTAATTAAAAGTCAGTAGAATGGAACACAATTATAAGAATTTAATTTTTTTTAAGGCAATGTGTGATCAGCTAAGGAAATTCACTGTCACAGAAAATCATTTAGATGTCATCTATGCCAAAACCTGGAGTTTATGATATTTTTTTTGATCATTATAATATTTGTGGGTATCCACTGTAGAGAGAAAAGCTGCACTGGACATTATACCACTATGTGTACATTTTTCTAATGTACCTGAGTATTGCACATTGGCTAGACCCCTGAATAAATTGAAAAGATAGGCACTTGTGCTTCATAAATCACTTACCCATAGGCATAAGTGCTGTTAGCTAAGGAGTTCACTTACCAGAGTACTCATTTCACAAGTATTTAAACATCTGTAAGTTGTTTGTATTAGGTGGTCAAAGCTAGTCTTCCTTTACACTAACCAGAGAAAGCATTTCCAAAGGACACTTCACCTCACACATGCAATGTCTTAGGCTGATTCCCTCCTTGGATCTCTTTATATGGAGAATATGGTGTAATTACCTTGAATCTAGTCAACAAGCTTTTTAGTGACTGATAGGCATTAGACTAATACTGTCCTCAGCATCTGTGTCCTGTCTGCAGAAAGAAAGAGACATTTCCAGGAGATTTTATCCCTTTTTAAAATAGATATGTAAAGCAGATGCTAGGATTTGCCCTCGCAGGCTTCTTAGTTCTCTTCATTAAGAACAGGATTAGCCAAAATAACCAGTTGCCATTTGAATTAAATTCTTAGAACATAAAATTTGCTAGAGAAGGTATCCACTCTTGGATGATTTGTTGGAATCAGGCACATTTGCTGGCTTAGCAGACAAAATAACTTGTGTGGGGTAAATCCGTTAATGATTTTATGACAGTGAGACATGAGACCTGATCATAGTCTGAGATGTGAGATGTGGCACCTGTTAGGTTAATGAATTACAGTCCCTGAACAATAGCATGCTGCTTACTTTTTCTCTATATTGTGAGGTGAAGACTCTTTGGAAACACCTTTGGACATCATCAGACGAAAAAGGGGAGTAGGACAATGATGAGGTCCATTTGCTTGGCATTAATAAGGATGTACGCTTATAGCTAAAAGACAGTATCCAGTTTCTATAAGAACTATGTTTATTTTTTATTTATTTTCTCCTGCCTAATAACGAAATTCAGGGAATGCTCTGTGTTGCACAGAGTTGTGTATCAAATCATGATGTATCACTATGATAAGAATGTTCTATTTTTTCACATATCTAAAAAGAATGTGTTAATAATCCTTAAGATACTGATAAAATTACAGTCAACAAAACCTGAAAATAGAAATCTAAGTCAATTATTAGGTAATAGGCCTTGAAGACTGCAAAATGAAAATTTGAATCTATGTAACACTGACAATGTCTAAAACAGACTCATGGAATTAAAATGGCAATAGCATTGTTTTGGTGATTTTGAGAGCTGATACAAAATACATAGATATTTCACAGCAATGTTGCACTATGCCAGATCAAGAGGGCTGAAAGTAACCAGGTTGAATACGCTTTTTATTTAAGTAAATTACTTAAAATTATATCATGGCCTTATACAAAGAAACATTTCCTTTAAATATGTTCATTTACATAGCAGAAAAAGAGGAAACCCTTCCAAAATGAATCTATAAATGTACAAAAAGATTCCACTGGTGTAATTTCTAATATGCATACACAAACACATCTGTAGTGTCACAAAACCAAAGAATCAGTAGCACAGTGATGATAACGTAGAGATGTTTTTGCTATTGCCAAGCAGGGATTGCACAGAGCCAGGGCCCTTCCTCTTTGTACTGCCTGGCTGGGGAGGGGGCTGGGGGTGCTTGGGAGGTTGGGAGGAGACACAGCTGGGACAGGTGACCCCAACTGACCAAAGCGACACTCCAGACCTTGTGACATCATGCTCAGTACATAAAGTGGGGGGAAGAAGGAGGAAGGGGAGGACATTTGGAGTGTTGCCGTTTGTCTTCCCAAGTCACTGTTACACATGATGGGGCCCTGCTCTCATGGAGATGGCTGAAGAGCTGCCTGCTCATGGGAAGCAGGAAATTAATTTCTTGATTTGCTTTGCTTGTGTGTGCAGCTTTTGCTTTTCCTATTAAACTGTGTATATCTCAACCTGTGAGTTCTCTACCTTTTACCATTCTGATTCACTCCTTGATCCTGCTGGTGGAGGAGTGAGTGAGCAGCTGTGTGGGGCTTGGTTTCTGGCTGGGGTTAAACTACAACAGCCTCCTACGTCTAAAAACATCTGAGGTATGCTCCAAGCACACACAAACTGTTTAGGTGTTATCCAGAAGGAATCCAGCTTGTGTGTTTTAATCTAGCACTGGGGGAGTGGACACATGGTGGCTGAGGTGGTTTGGGTTGGGCAGAGTTAATAACACTCATAGCAACTAGTATGGAGCTGTGTTTTGGATTTGTGCTGGAAACAGTGCTGATAACACAGGAATGTTCTCATTATTACTGGGCAGCTCTTGCATATGGCCAAAGCCTTTTCTGCTTCTCACCTACCACCCCAGCAAGGAGTCTGGGTTACACAGGGAGTCGGGAGGGACACAGCCTGCACAGCTGATAACAAATGGTCAATGGAATGTTCCATGTGATATGACTTCATGCTCAGTATATAAAGTGGGGGGAACAAGAAGGAAAATGGGGGATATTTGGAGTGATGGAGTTTGCCTTCTTAAGTCAGTGTTAAGTGAGATGGGACCTGGCTTTCCTGGGAACCTGCTTTTCTGGGGATAGCTGAATGCCACCCTGCCTAGGGGATGTGATGAATGAATTCCTTGTTTTGCTTTGCCTGGTTGTGCCGCTTTTCTTTGGGTAATAAACTGTCTTTTTCTCAATTCATAAGTTTTTCTCATTTCTAATCTCCAGATTCTCTCTCCCATTCCAGTGCAGGGAAAATGAGTGAGTGGCTGTGTGGGGCTGAGTTGTCAGCTGTGGTGAAATCTTGACAGTGGTAGATCAGCTTGAAAAGCTCAGTTCTGGGCCAAAATAATATGCTAGTATGGGAACATCCCTACACCCTGATGGAAAGGTCCATTAAAGTAAAAGCACCATCTGTATTAGTTTGTTCTTTTCAGAGTCCTGCATTAGCTAAAATATGGAACTGATTGGTCTCCACCTTGGGGGCCGTGTGGCATAAACCAGTACTCGCCAAAGCTCCATAAAACACCACCATTAACATGTCACTTAACACTAGGTAATAGGTAACTGAAAGAAACTAGACTGAACCTAATCTGCTCCCTCCAAAATGCTGGTGTGAACTATGCGACATAAAAGCTTTCTTATTGAAGGAGTGCCAAGGTCGTAGGTCTCTTTTGGAAAAACTAACAGTTGCCACATGTGGTCTCCTCTGAAGGCTATTGCCTTTGTTTCTTCCTTTCTAGGAACAGAATTTTCTTTGTGGATTTTATTGGCCCTCACTCCAGAGCAGCAGCACTCAGACACAGTTTTATGGATTCTGCACATATCCATTGGAACAGTTGGGTTGTGGTTTTTTGTTGTTGTTGTTGTTGCTGTTGTTTTTAATCTGTCCCAGCTTTGAAATGCAGCTTTAGCTTAAGTCATCGAAGTACCTTATCACTTACATATTTAAAAAAAATTCTAATGCAAACATATTTATCCTCCTTCTCTCACTGTACAAAGTGAAATGCAGGAAAGGGACAGTTGAGTAGTGAGTCAATCACAGTAGTAACTAGAGACTTGGTCATCAACTTACCTCCATGGTAGAAATAGTATTGATCAAGGACAGTTGAAACAAACCTACAGTTATCAAGCAAAGAATGCAACTCACACAGACAATATCTGGAAATGTGGGGGAAATCATGCAGACTAACAATGCTTTCATGTGATGCAGATAAAAAGCATCAAAAATACACGCAGTATCAGCAGCAGACTAAAACAGATGAGGGTTTTACGGATTCCTTCTGAAATGGATGCCATCAAAAATCACAAAGTTTTGGAGAGGAAATGAAAATATTTAAGATCTTTATAATTGAAAGAAAACGTGGAGCACATGTGGGTCAAGATTTGATGTGGGACATTTTAATTTTTTTTTCTAAACAACTTCTTTAAAAATACATGAAGAAATTATGTTATCTCAGTCAAATTGGGGGTAATTTACAACATAAAGTAAATTAATATTGGACTAAATATATTCTCATCATAGTGTTTTAATATGATTCCGTATTCTAATCAAATATTCTGACTATTTGGAGTTTTTTATAGGGTTTCATAATATTTTTTAGACTATTTTCATTATCTGAAAGATAGAAAGATATATGCAGATTATATAATTTGTTGAGGTTTACAGTACTGGCTACATAATATTTTCTCCATATTTTTACATAAACATAAATCCCCCCAAGTATAGTCCAATGACATGTAACTCTGATGTTATAATGGTGAAAGAGAAGTTTATTAATGGCATCCAGAAAGGTCAGTGTGGCACTGCTAAGAAGGAAAGATTGATATGGAAACGTGAAGATGGGTTGATTCATTTCACAGTGGTAAATACTCAGTGCTGCATAACTGTCTCCTTTTAATTAGCTTGTCAAAAGATTTTGACAAAGGTCTCCAGTGGATTACTGAGCAAACCTGAACTGCAGATTACCTCTACTGAATCATTTATTGCTTTTAATTAATTGCTTTTAATAGAATTGATCTAATCAAGCCAGTTCTATTTTCTTATCAATTTTCAGCTTTTGGGTTTGTTNTTTGGGTTTGTTTTTTTTGTTGCTGTTTTTGTTGTTGTTTTTGTTGTTGTGTATTTTTCTTTTTTTTTCTTTTTGCTTGCATCATTAGTTACTAAAAGGTTTTCCAGCAACACTACTTTTTTTTTTTTTTTTTCCCCTCTGTTTAATATAAAACTGTATTTGAGCATGTACTTTAGATCTTCCTTGATATCTTTATTTGGACTTCTCTACCTATCAATTCATCAGAGAACATAGTGTTTCCAAGCTTTTTATTGCTCTTTTATTTTACTGGCTTTAAATGCATTTTTATGTGAATGGATGATGCTTCATTTTAAGGCTACAACATTAACACAAGTTGTTCTTGTAAGTAAACAGGCGTTTACAAAGGAACCTAAAATGTGTTAATTGTCTTCCTCAGTGCTCCATTTACTGAACCTTACATTATATTATCACTTCTATAAGCACAACTCCATGTGTCAACAACATTCATTGCAATTATTAGTGTGACACAGATACACATTTTTATTAGGTGGAATTTGACAGGTATGGGAAGACAAATCAGGAATTCATATTTAGAAACATTTTGACTTAGAATTTCAAGGACTGGGATGAACAGGGGAAAGAAACTGATCGTCTTTTCCAGGTACTATACCTACTAGCTAAAGTCGTTCAGATGGTTGTAAGCGTACCAAGGAGCAGTCAGAATGTTTATGCAATCATTAATAGTGAGGTATTTTGCTCATCCTAAATAGTATAGTTAGAGGACAGAGTGTCCCTTGCCTCTTTCTGCTGGCATGCCTCTGTGCTGGTTTGTAAGTGTCTAAAAGAAGGTTAGCACTGGAAAAATTACTGACATTATAACAAGGGATGGCACAGCATGGCACTTACTGCATTGATTCACAGTCTACATGGACTGCGTATGAGAGCACCTAAAATGTCCTGCTATCCACATCATCCAAAGCAGACTCTGAACTTTACAATTTAGAAATGTTAAATAATGGAAATCAGCCTCATCTCTAGCATAGTAATAATGCTTTGTCACTTTAGGAGTAAGAAAAAGAGGTTATCCTCTTGAAGAACATTATCTTTGGTCTTGAATGAATTTTATTTTATGTTTTGATAAATAATTTATTCATTAAAAACGCAGTTTTCATTTAAAAAAATGCTATGTTATATTAACCTATTTCATATTAAACTTGGGGGTGACTAAAAATTCACAAGTCTTTAACAAGCCTTCAGCTCATGATACCATTTATGGTGGGAGACAATTCAACCCTCTCCTGTCTCTCCTGTCTGCCCAGACAATCTGCATCCATGCATACTGTCACATGTCCAGGGCTGTTCAGGGTGACAATGACGAGGGACCCTTGTTTTCATTTTAGCAGCTATTCAAGGCACTGGGCAAACATACCCAAGCACTGAAGGATGTGTGTTCAACACACACATCCTACACTTTGGAACACTGGAAGTGTGAAGAATATAGAGAATTGGCAATAGTATGAAGAGAGTAGACCAAATGAACGCTTCTCTTTCCATATTTGTACCCCTTAGAGTGTCATCTAGAACTATCTTTTGACCTGGGTGAACTGGATTCAAATTTCAGCAGAAAGAAGAAGAAATTGAGCTCACCTCCTGCAGTCTGGATAGGGGCTGTGGCTACTAGGTTATTCAATCAAAGAAGGGCATTGTTCTCACTGTATTTGTTGTATCTAAGTTTTGCCATTCATCTCCCTTTCTCTTGTCAAACATTTAGCATAACATAAATAAGGTGTTTTGCTTGTGTTTTCACTTTGAATAAAAAGCATGCACACAAATATGTATGTGCATATACATATGGACACAAGTAAAATGTTTGTATTTATTTGTGTATATACAGTATACACAGTTTTGTCAGTACAGTGGTAACAGCTCCTTTGTTCTGGTAAATTTTTAAACTAGCAAGGAAAACAAAACATCAATTTTATAACACCACTCTTGTATATCCAAGCATGAATACTGTCCTAGAGTTTTCAGTTGCCTAAAGAGTTTATAACATTATATGTTGTATAACAAAATTACATGCAATTATTACAATGTCCAAAGCCCCTAAGGATTGCATAATGAATTGTTAATTTGAAATATTTATAAAAAACAGTAGAAAGAAAAACCTTCTTGCATAGTTTAAGGTACACAAGGAAACCTCTCTGAGGAAAAAAATCAGATAAAGTGAGTCTATTTGGGAAAATGTGTTTAGTGCAGCACTACAGTCTGAAATAGATGCTGTATGCAGCACATAAACATATTAATTTGTCAGCAGTTTCTGAGTGCCAAAATACTTGGCAAAGTTTTAAAAGAGCTATACTGTAGTCTAAGTGGTATGTTGGCAAGAAGCCTGCACTTGTTCTACTATTTCAATATAGTTTTACTTACCTCATAAGGAAATAAACATGATTACTTTTTCAGTTATTGTAATGTCCATCTTGTCCTTCTCCAAAATGTTTATACTCTGTCTTCCAAACATCTAGGTCCTATAGCAGCGGGTTAGACAAAAAATTAAAATTGAAAAAAAGAAAAAAATCTGTCAACACTCAACCCACGTTCAGAGAGAAGCAATTAATTTGATGGGTTGACAGTTGAAAAAGGTAGCTTCTGACAGACATCCAGTATGATGCCAGCCAGAATGATGTACTGTGTTACACTTTCCTTAAAAGGAAAACTAAATCAGGCATCCCAAAGGCAAGTCCTTTGTATTCCATCGAAGCTTTTAGGTATTAGTGAATCTTTGTTGTGTATTCCTGACAAGCTGTAAAGAATTCTACTGTACCTAAAATGAATTTGAATAGAATTCACAAAAGGCTATATGCAAATCGCACACAGGAGAGCCGAAGAGCACGGCAGAGGGTGAGGAAAGCAGCAATGCACTGCTCAGTCCCAGAGCAGCTGTGCAGACCTCTGCAGCTGACAAGGGCAGTGGGGACAGGGAGCAGCATAGCAGAGCAGTATCCAGCCCATTATGCTTCCTTCAAAGTCCATTAGTTACTATAGCAGTTAAAGCATCTTAAGTTAGTGCTCCTCTTCTGTTTTGTACAAATGCTCGTGCGTGAAAAGAAAATTATCACAGAGTTGGTAACCTTCTGTGTTTTTTGGTTGAACTTTTGTTGAAGACTTAGAAATCACATAGATTGGAAAAAAACTCACAACATTCTTAGTATCTCCATGTTGAAAGCCTCCCATATCTACTTTTTTGAGCCCAGTTCTCAGGAGAGTGAAGAGAGTAGTATGAACAACCACCTCAAAGACCTGTTTCCTATGAAGGATGCAAGTCTTTGAGGCAAGGAAGGGAAAAATAACATATTTTTAAATTGAGGGGTAAACATTAGCCAGTATTACGTGTAAATGCTTTGTATAGACATTGTCTTATACAAAAAAAAACCCAAACCAAGCCAAGAGCTAGATGTGTGCTTAAATATCTTTTCTAGAAGACAAACTAGGTAAAGCTCTTTCAGAACTGCTGCGGTCCGTGGAGGAACCATTTTGAAATGGATTAAGGTTCACAGCCTGTGAATATCTCTGTGTCTCCTGTGTTACCAAGGGAACACTAAATTGGGAGACAGTTGTGGTTCCCAGCAGATTCATGAAGAATCTACACAGTCATTCTAGGATGACTTTTAGCATTTGGAGACCAAATGCACTACCTCTTCTGGGCATAAGAGCAAGAACATTAGTGGAATTGTCTTAAGGAGTCATCCCAAATATACGGTTTCCCTTTCATGACAGAGGTAAAAGACTATAAAGTAAATGGAATTTTATTTATACATTGTCAAGCTGCATTTCAGGAATAAATCTATCACCTAAACCCATGCTTAACCTCAAGAACCTGAAAAAAAGAGTATCTTAAAAGGTATGTGTGTATGAGCATTTGTGCACACACCTACATACATGTAGATATAATTTAAGGTCTTTCTTGTCTGTGTGTATAATCACCTCTACAAATCTCACCACTAAAAAAGGTTTAGAAAAATGTTTACCCGGTCATGTTTACCAGGTCAATGTTTACCAGTGAATTGGTCAAGTCCTCACAAAGTTACCTGATGCTTAACTATTTTAAAGTTAGAATATTAATATTAAAGACATCATACATCTCACACAGCCCCTACAATAAACCTCTACATTACTCTCATCCAGGAAAAAAAAAAGAAGTTGTTTAGCAACAAACAACTGTAGCTCCTGCCTCCGTGTATGCATTTTCAACAAATTTTTACTTTACAGCAAGATCTTTGCTAAGCAAGAGTACTACAGAGGCTAATATAATCACTGAATAAGTGAATCAATTGACACATTTTGGAATAAATATGATTCCTACTTTACTAGAAAATTCTTGTCAAATCTACAGGAAGATTCTTATTTTTAAAATAGCCTTGCATATAAGAATAAATTTTTGGCCAAAACTTAGCAGTCAACTAAAATATATATTTGACAAGCTCTTTCTTTTTTTCTTATCCAGCAGACTGTTATACTGGTTTTATCCTGTTAAAAAGTGTGCATTCATTTTCACTTAGAATGCTAAGAGATATAATTCCTCCATAATACAGAGATTATATAATACTAGGTTATTAGTGAAGTTGGGTATCTGCACATATTTTATAATACCAAAATAATACAGACAATGGTAGAGCTGTTTCAGATATATGCAGTGATTGCCAAGTAAACTCTTTGTTGTGCAATGTTTTAGAGAAGATGAGCCATTGATTCTTCAATGCTGTGCACAAAAAAGAGGTACAATGATACTTCCATTAGTATGTCATCTTTTTGACGCTACTATATTCTTCCTATTTTGTGATAAATCATGAGTTTATGGACTTCCTGACCTGGATGCTTAACACTCAATATTCTGATTAGCAGACTTTAATTAACTTTTCTCTGTGGATCTGCCTGCTTGCTTTTCAATCACATTTAAGTTTGGCATCCAGTGTGCATCACATTTTAACTATGCGCTCTGTGAAGCAAGCTTCTTTTTGTTTGTTTTAAAGTTCACACCTGACGATTTCCTTTGTGTGCCCCTTGGGTTTTCTGCTATTAAAATTTTTAGATAATAATTGTAATTCATCATCATTACCCATTTCCTGCTCTGTGTGTTACTAGCTCCTTCCCCTGTTGTCTTCCTTCCACTCTTGGAAGTATTATATTAATGCATTTCTCCTTGTAATGAAGCTGTTCTTCAGCTCTGATAGTATTTTGTGTCTTTCTCTAGTTCTGCCATATAACTTTTGTATTATTGTAATCTGAGCTCCTGTGTTGTATAATGAAATAATAAATTGACAAAATATTTTTTCCATGGCTTTTCAGTTGTTTTTGATTTCTTTCTGCTATTCCCTTGTACTGTATTTGCCCCTGAGCACATCAGATCAGTAGCTAGTGGTCTTAAAAAAATAAATATCCACAATGTGGATGGAGTCTGTGCCTAGGTGACCTGATATCAGGGTCTTTGAGGTGTATGTTTTGTTCCTGCAGGTTTTCCTTAAAATTTTAAATTTTGAATTAATATATATTGATTTTTTTAAATTCATTTTAATTCTTCCTCTTTTGATGTAAATTTTAGATTTACTTCCTCCAGAGAAAGTCCTCAGAGACATTTTGACTCAGACCACAACTATATTAGCTCTTGTTCATCTCTGCCCATGAACTGAGCTGATTTGATGCACTAAGTCTCAGAAGGCTTATTAGATCATGCCAGGTTTATGATTTTTCAGGTACAATTCTGTTCTGCAGATCCCTTGCTTATGACCACTTCAGAGTATAAAGTGGAGTCGCAATCAACAAAGTACAGCTGGGCCACTGTACCCCAACACCACACATTGTGCACTTTTCTTGGTTTATAGTAGTATATATAATAGCATATATTAGTGTATATATATACTCATATATATTAGTAAACTATTGTACTAGTATACTATTATACTCATAGATAATAGTATATATTTCAGCTGTGTTGCCATAACAAGCAACATTAAATATCCTTTGTCCAATTCACTCTTTTCTTGTCTTTCCTCTCTCTCAAGTCATCAACACTGGAGAGAAATTTAGCAGGAATATAACCTTGATTGTGCTTGTGTTGCTGACAGTGACAGGAGTGAGAAGAGTAGCCCCATCCTCCATTGTTTATGTTGGTGCTTAGACAATACATATGACAAACAAGGTTTTAAATGTCCCTCAAATATTTGCTATTATATGATTTATTGCAGGGCTTCATGCTCACTTTTAAGTTTTATATTAGTTGTATTATTTATGTTCATAAGTCTGTGTTTGCCCTAGATGCTGATGGAATCTTTTGGATGATCATATGAATGAAAAATCGGTTTGATTGGCTGGTTGGTTTTTATCTCAGCTTGTAAGGGATATATATTTCTTGCAAAGCATTTCTTTTCTACTTTCCGCATTGGAAGCTATTTGCACACACTTCCTCAGCATAAAGAATTGTTTCAGTGGGGTCACAGCCTTCGGAGTTCAGCTGGCTGTCAGCATTCCAGCTGAATGGCATCTGCACTTACATCCTGCTTCAAGGGGAAATGCAAACAATCATGCTGTTTCAGGAACAAAAATCTCAATATTTATGTTAAAATAATTTTTGATTAAAAGCCAATTACACTGAAGATGATGCCGATCTGTCCTGCTTTTGTTTGGGCAAATCCAGAGATAAAAGCCCTGGATCGAAACCCACTCTTCTGCTCCTTATTGAACTCTGTAGTTTTGAAATTTTAGCTGCTCTATAACCCTAATCAGCCACACAGGATGCCAAAATATATGATCGTATAAAGGAAGTATGCAGAAGCAGTGACTGTTAGCTACCTTTAAACTGCCAGCTTCCATAATGACTGTCTTGGGCAGTTTTAGAGAGGGCCTGGTTGATTGTGTATCAGATTTACAGGGAGAACACAGTTTAAAATCTGAAAACTATATGATTTTGTCATTCTCTGGAGAACGAGGAAATTAAATTTTCATTAGGGCTATTAAATAACTAAACTTTCTTGCAGTACATCCTAAACAGAAGAAAAAAACATAGTTTAGAATGGCATCTTCATGAGATTTGTGTGGGGATCTACTTAGCTGAGTAATGAGTACCATTCAAATAGTATGAAGGATTTATATTTTGGTCCTTTCTTGACTTAATAATGTTGGAACTTACTTACATACAGAATTTCCCTATATGTCCATGTTGAAACTGTATATAATCATGTTGCAAAGAATATCTCATATATAATAGTAAAACAGGCTAATATACCAACCTCTGTGTATTCAGTATATTTTATAAAACAATACCATGTTAATAACTGAAAAAATTACAATAGAACAGTCATATCTGTAAAACCAAACACTTCAGCACATAATTAACTTACTTGAATGCTTAAATACCCTTAAGTAAATTATTATGAACAGAAAAGGACTTAAGTCCGTTGAGTCCCATGAAACTCGGGCTAAAACAATACATTCCTTAGTGCCCAGGAAATGTGTTTCACTGTTCATGAATAAACATAGCATGCACAGTATGATACCACAAGAGAAAAATGATATAAGAGGAAAAGTTCCTCCTGCAAAATAAATGGCCTGTATTGTAAAATAAACACAAGACAGCAAATGGAAGAAATAAAAAATAAGCAAACTACAAGGCTATTGTATCATTGAATCAAGAAGACACATAAGGTCCTCTATTCTGTTTACACTTTCATGGGGTGATTTAATCAAGCTATCTACATAGCAATCAGAGGACTTTTATTTTTTCTTCATCTTTTGCTGTTAACAACAGAAATGAGGGCTGTTTCTCCCCTTTCAGCCCTCCATCCCTAAATTGTATCGAAATTCCCATGTAGGTCAGTTCTGTTTGCCATAGGACCTTGTGTGTAGGCTAAAAGGAGAAAATGGCAAAAGAGATGTACCAAAGTGTTCTTTCTCTGAGAACTCATTTCATACACCTATTTCAGTGAGTAAGGTTTAAATTTTTAATATATCGCATTCAACAACCTGCAAAGACGTTCACCAAGAACAAAAGAGAGCAAGGGAAGGATGAGACAGAAACCTTTTCAGAAAGTCTTTTTGTAGGTAGTTCATGCACATACTAATTTCTATTGTACCATCCCTGATTCTCAGAGGCAGATCAAACTTGAAAGAAGACTGAATTCAAGTACTATTTTTGCTACTTGAACTGAGCACATTGCATGGCTCTTATCATCTTCAAAGGTTGCCTACTTCTTTATGAATAATGTGTCCTTAAAGCAATGTTGTCAAAATAAAAAAGCAGGTAAGTCACTGCACAATTATAATTGTAACCAGTAGTAAAGGGCAAAGGTTTTTTGGTCTCTTTGAAATAAATTTTCAGATTAAATGGATAAGCCTTAGTCCCAGAAACAATTAGAAATAGAAATTTTTGTACAATTATTCCAATCACAAAACCCCTCTCTAATTGGAATTGATTATAAATTGGAATGTTGAGTTCAAATATACTCAAACTTCATGCCATCCAAAGGTTATTTATTTGACTATCTATTCCAATTAGATATTTCAGGAACTACTCTGACAGTATTGTGAGAATATCAGGCCATACAGCTAAACAAGCTCTTGTTATCTTTCCATTTCTTTTTTTGAATCAGTTAGATTTGTTACTACATGTCAGTGTGTGTAACAGTTGCCTTTTAATGCAGAGCTCTGGGCAAAAGTAGTCAAATATAATTTTTCTGGATTTTTTCCTCTAATTATTTTCTTTTTCAGCTGAACAAAATATTTTTAAAAAGCTGAAGGCTTAAAATGTGATCAGTAAATCTGCCATGCTGTGAGGGATACCTAAGGGATAGATTTAAAGGTATATCTAGGAACCTTATTTTCCTTTTAAGTACGAGTTGGGATCCTGAATTTCTCTTGAACAAAATCTTATTCATAGACACAAATTTAAAATGCAGAATCAATCACTTAAAAATGTCCAAGTCTTCTGAATTAGAACTCATAGAGCTATTGAACATTGAGGTATTTTGTTTAATCTTCTATACAAACCCAGAATTTTTAAACTCTCTTCACACCAGTACACATTTATTTTCAATTAACCTGAGAACTCTATTTTCTATGACCAATTCTAATAATTGATATTGTCCTAAACATAATTTTCCTGTTCTAAATTTACTGAGATTTCAGAGGCATTAAATTTAAAACTAACAGCCCAATCTTAGAGAAGATTGATTATCTTTTCTATTCACGAGACTTAGAATAGACATGTCCTAAGAATCAGAAAGAAGAATTTAGATAAATTAATGGCATGTGAAAAACTGAACATATGGGGTCTACAGTGGTTTTCATCTTGTACAATTAAAATAAGTTCTCATTTACAAAACAGTATGTGGTGTTTAAAATGTATTAGATTTCAACAGAATAAAAATCCTCATCTACAAGATAAGAACAGTAAACAATCCTAGATTAATGTCATGGTTTAACCCCAGCCAGCAACCAAGTACTACATGGTCACCCTCTCCCATACCAATGAGATTAGGGACAGAACTGGAGAGGTGAAGGGTAAATAACTCCTGGATTGAGATAAAGTCAGTTTAATAGGAGAAGCAAAAGCCACACAACACAAGCAAAGCAAAGCAAGGAATTAATTCACTGCTTCCAATGGGCAGACAGGTGTTCAGCCTTCTCCAGGAGAACGGGGCCCCATCACACGTAACGGTGACTTGGGAAGACAAATGCCAGCACTCCAAAGGTCATGTTTCCCCCCAACCCCTTCCTCCTTCTTCTTCTGATTTATGTACTGGGCATGATGTTCTATCCCTCTGGTCAGTTTGGGTCACCTGTCCCGGCTGTGTCTCCTCCCAACCTCCCAAGCACCCCCAGCCCCTCCCCAGCCTGGCAGCACAAGAAGCAGAAAAAGCCTTGGCTCTGTGTAAGCCCTGCCCAGCGATAACAAACACATCTCTATATTATCAACCCTGTGTTCAGCACAAATCCAAAACACAGCCACTGTGAAAAAATTTCACTCTACCCCAGCCAAAACCAGCACAATTATGCACTTTAATATCTTTTCTTAGTCTGTTCAAATGTTGGCCAAAAGCTATGGTGACTTTCAAGATGTTGGATCTCACATCTATCTGGACGATATTTTGAGTGGTCCAATGGGACATGCCTGTACTGCATCATGCCTGCTGTTGTGACTTATAAACATTGGCATGGCTTGTTCAAATCATAGCCACCCTTTATGAATTCCAGAGTGTCAAAACACAGATTTCCTTTGTATGTATTCCTTCAGATTCTATTTGAAGGAGAAAACAAAAACTAAAAAAACATGTATAAGCAGCATCATGCAGGCCTATTTACATTCACATCAAATACTCTATTCAACTTAGTTATTTCAAATACTTGCAAAACCTGAGGCAACTTCTGGATAACTGTAAGTCTGAGACAGGAGATGAAACTCAAACTTGCTTGAGAACTCAAATAGGTAGGAGGTATGCAGTCAAACTGGTTAAACCAGAGGGAATAAAAACCCAAACGGGTCTTATCCATCTCAGCCTTGCCTAGATGACTTCTGCACAACAGATATTTAATAACATTCCACTCAGCATCTCTCCTGTACATTAGGCACATCAGAGCCAAGTCAGACTGCCTGTGAGCCCCTGGAAAGTGTTAATTGACAGGAACCCGAAGAGGTGAATCCCTAAGGTCATAAAGGATAGCAGATAGCCTATCACTACAATGTAGGTAAAACAAAGTCATGTTTAGTGTTTGTGGGGTCAATCAAATGACTTCCCAATGGATTGTAAAACACTGAATAAAGCACCATGAAGTAATAATAGAACCTCTTTGTTAGTCTCAATTTACACTTAGTTCAAAGAAGAAATACTTGCAGAATGGAAAAGCTGTTTATGCTGCCTGCCTCCTTTAAAGAAATAGATAGTATAAAATAATACACATGGAAAAACCTGTTCTGACTAGTTCTTATTTTCCTAATTTTTAATGTTACTGCTATTTTCAGAATGTTGATAGCTTGGACTTTTTTTTTTCCTGATTTTACATGCTGTACAAAGAATAACTCAAAGGATGAAAGTTACTTTGCGTGTGGTTTAAATAGAGAAGAACAAGGAATTTCTAGTTTACCAATAAGATTTACATAGGCTAATTACAAATGTCAAAGAATAAATGTTCAGAAATACTTTCCACAGAATTCTTAGTATTTCTGCCAAGTTTTACTGGGTTTATTTTCATTTTATTTATTTTCTTTTATTTTGAAAATGATCTCCTGACTTTTGAAGGTAATATTAATATTTTATACGTTTTATTATGGTCATTAATTTTTTATAATAACAGTAAAAATAGTAGTGGTGTTTAAGAAGAATAACAAGATTACTGCTTAAAGAATTAGTCAGAAGGAATAATGAGTGTTAAGCTTTTTGTTCCTTATTAGCCTTGTAGCCTGTATTTTGGACTAAGCAATATAAAAGTAGAAAAAAATAATTTAAAAGCTGTAATTACTACTTAACCTGACTAATTTTTTTTTGTAACTAAAAGAAATTTTATATAAACTCGCATGCCTCAAACATGATAAAAGGATTTCCATGGAGCAGTGTGGGTCTTGTCTTTCATAAGACACAAAGAGCAGTAATTGTAACATCCCACAAATACCCTTTTCCATTTTGTGAATGCATCTTAATCCAGGTTACAAGGAATTATTTTTGACAGTAAGCAGATAGTCTTCTGATAGAGTCAAGTGGAGACAGGTTAGACCCACAATGAAGCAGTAAAAAAATGTGTGTGGAATAATTTTTTTCTGTTTCCCTGGGTAAATGGGGTGGATTTGGATGCTTCATCAAGCAATAGTCTGCCACGAGACAGACAAAGGCTGGGTGTATGTAGGGCATGGATAAATCTAGCCCTTCTGCACCTAGTCTTCACCAACCTGTACATCTGGGGACAGCTTCTATGCAGAAATGGTGGTAATTATTATTCTATTTCTTCTTGGTTTGGAAAAAGGCAGAAGCACAGCAAAATCAGGCATCTCATACGGGACTTTCATTTCAGGTTCCTTTGCCCAATGCTGTAACGCAGACATCTCTAGTTATTTTAGCTGTTTTGGGCATGAAAGGGGAAAAAATAAATGAGAAAAAAGGCAAAAAGCTTACTTTCAGTGTTCAAAGAACTTCCAGTTTATATAAATAGGCAACAAGTAAATAGCTAACTAAAATAATATAACAAACTCTCGATTGTAAATGACTCGGCTGAAGGGTTAATTCATTATTTACCTGCTATTGTTTAATTTGTATCATATAAAAACAAAGTCCACGGGCAGCACCAGACCCATGGCCTTTCTTGTACATGCACATACTTTTTCTATGGGTACATACAGAGTACCAGTATGGACCTTAGACTAGGGAGTAGACAATCCTGGACCACGTTATGCCCCAGGAACCTGACACTTTGGCAGGGAGTCAAGGCCTGTTCAAGTTCTCCGTTAGCTGAAAGACACACATTGCACTTCCATATAAAATGGGGTGAAGGGAAGAGCCTGGGAAATAAAGAGCTGGTTCCAGGATGTGCCAGCGTTTGCTTATTCTTTATATAGCATAACATATGGCAAATTCTGTTTTCTTTCCCTCTCATTCTTTGTATTGAAATTATTTTCCACAAAATGGTGAAAGGCATAAATGATCTTGGCTGCAAGCCTCCTCTATGGAAATGGGAGTGGTAGAGGGAGAGGAGGGTGATGACTGCGAAGCAGTTCAATGTAAAATGAAGACATTTTTTTCAAATTATTTTTTCATGTACTTAGAGTGTAAAATGTGAAGATTATTCAGGATGTCCTATTTTGATAATTATTCTCTTTGTTCATACTACTGTAATACAGAGCAAGTGCATTATGCCTCTTTCCTGATATAAGTCCATATTTTATGCAAGCTAATAACTTCAAAGTAGAGTGCACGTTGTTCAAATCACTTTTATTATACAGAGCATATTCAATATAGCATAGAAATGTTTGCCTACTAAAGACTCTTTTATAATGGATTTTATTGACTTTGCTGGTTTTAAATACCAACCATAAGGTAAGAGTGGGAAGGAACAGATGGAGAGTTCATTTCTCAAAATGTATTGGATTCAAAATACATTATTTAAAATTCATACCCAAATGGGGCTCTGAGAAATTATAAATCATAAACTCTACGCTATTTTTATAATAGTGATGCATCTGAGACAGTATTAACATAATGATTGTGTAACAATGAAAATAAAGGAATAATATCTGTGTAGTACTATTAGTGCTACTGTTGAAAATATATAGCTGCTGTCTTATACAAGGAACCAGGACTAACTTTGAAAAAGAAACCTGTCTGTGGGTCATTTTTGAGGATTGGAATAGTTTCCAAGAACCAGTGAAATATTTTACTAATGATGCAATCATTTAATCTTGTTCCCATTTCAGTGAACATGTGTACATGTATTATATTGTCCCTAACTTATACTAACTCAGCTTTTGGGGAAAAAAAAACCTTAACAAAAGTATTTATTAACAAGTCATTCATCTCGTCTTTTTTCAGATACATGTGTCTTACTGTCTACACCTTAGATATTACTGCTTTAGCCTCTTTTTCTAGTCAACGGAAAGAACTGGGCTTACATACATTAGGATTTTTTGCTTATCTATTTTATATATGTAAAAATATAGGATAATGTGAGCTCTACATATAGTGTCAATTTAAGTCTCTTGACTCTGAAGAGAGCCTTGATGGCAAGCTAAAACAGAAAGCAAATGTCTATGTTAGATCAAATTAATCTGATCTTTTGCATCTGCAGAACAAGATTTTATAAGAAAATGGACAAAAATATGAGCCTTTCCTGAAGAAGACCTGCTTCAATGCTACATAAAAGACTGTTATTTATGCTGTAGAAGTCTTATTAGTGGAAACATTTAACTTATAGAAACTGATCTATAAACTCGAGGCAAAAATGTGTGCAGGGAATGATGTGTTTATCACAGAAATGGAGCAAATTGTTTTTGGCATCATATTGCTGGGTTGAGGGATGCTGGGTGATTTTTAATTTAATTTTCATCTAACATCAAACTGAATTAAAAACACTGCTGTTAGTAAAGTTAAGGCAGAGATCATTTATGTGTTCCTCCAACCACTGGATATAATCACCTGCATTTGTATTCTGTCAACAGATCACTTCTCACAAATTATACATTCAGTCAGTGTCCAGCAATCTCTTCCAGTAATCTTCAGCATGAAAATTACGCTTCACTGAATTAAAAAATGGTGGTTAAGTATCAAGATATCACAGGGCATTTAGTCTAAATTTTATGATGTTTTGCTTATATACATCCTTCATACAAAGCGACTTGAACGAATGTAAGTTTTTTTCTTCCTTCTTTAGTATGAAGGTGCCCTGGTTTATTATTTTTAAGTCATTTTTTTTAGGTGGGACTGAAAGCAAGGCTGCTTACAGAGAAGCCAAAGAATTGTAATATATATTAAAGAAAACTGAAGAAGTTCCTACTCCTCCCCTGCAGTCTGGGGAAAGGTACCATGTAGAAACTTCCAAGATGCTGTGAAACTGAGCTACTGTATTCATGTGTTTCTACACAGGTCAGATACACCGCTGGACTCCCAAAAGCATGTCAGTCAGAAGTCAAGCAGTGCTGTGAATGCATGCCTTTCTATCTGGCACACAACATGCTTTTCCATCTCTCCTAAGTGGGAAAGGCTGTCTCAGCCCCCTTGCTGCCAGTGCTGTGCACACCTTGGTCACCACCAGCAAGCTCTGTAGAGGCAGGAGGTTCAGGTCCCCTCCTGTGCCTGGCTGTGTAAAAAGCAGCTGCCTGTTCTGCAAGGTAAGAGGTCTGACCTTGGAAATGTTCAAGCCTCTTGTGCCTCAGATATGATCAGAAAAGCTGACAAGTCCTGAGATACTTTTTCTGATTAAATTTTTATGAAATAGATTTCTTTCCCAGAAATCATTCATTCCCATGATCAACATTTTCAAATAAAGAAGCACCTCAGGAAATTCCTGACCAGCTTCACTAGCCAATAGGCTTTGTCTGAATTTTGGAGTGATAACCTTGTAAATTAATTTTTCATTTTAATTTACAATATGTTTTTATTTTATGCAAGGAACAAAAGATGAGGTCTCTGTAGTTAATTTAGCACCTGTACATTCTCAGAAATTATAATGAAACACTGCACGATTCAGCCTTTATAGGGCAGTGAATTCTAATCCTGTTAGGGTGGTTCTTTAATTAAAATGTCTATTAACTTTTCTGCAGTTAATGCAATTATGGATTTATTACTTCTTGACATTCTAGGAACAAGTTTTTATGATCCAATAATATTGAATTTATAAAATCCTACTTTAGGAAAAGAACAACTCAACTGAGTAACACACCTATAAAACCATCCACTTTCAGGACTAAAATGTCTCTTTACTTGAATAAACAACATGTAATTAAAGGACTTTGGCCTTACATCCTAGAGTTACACTCCTCCTTAGAATATAAAGAACTATATTATAATTTAATTTTTCATTATTTTGTATCTTTGACCACATATCCTGTGAATCTATGCCACCTCTAGCATATTTTCCTTTACACAGCGTATTCTGTCAGTTTAATTGTTAAGTATTCAGAGAACTTTCATGTTTATGTTTCTTTTCTTTTAATATGTGTAATACACCAACTCTCCCAACAAATCTTAGGGTAATCTCAAAGCATATTTCTCTTGTCATTAAGTAAATCTGTAAAATTTTCTTTCTTTTGTCCACTTGCACTGTCGTTTTATAAAGTACTGCTCAAAGAAAGAGACAATAGTGAAAAATAGCTAATGGGTTGTTCTACTCCCTTCCAGGATGAGGAGAGAAATTATAACATTGAAAGCATCAAAGAGAAACATGGTTGAGATCTTACAGAGAGTGTACATCTGACCTGTAATCCCCTTGTGGTCCAGTGTTTGCTGTTAACACTTTATACAGTATCAGTTGAGTTGGAAATTAATGTGTTAAGACACTGGCTTTCAAGATTTTTATAGCTCTCCATTTGCAGTTAATACATTTTGTATTAGCCCTCAGTGTGAAGAAATCATAACTCTATATACCAAGGGATAAACTCCAACTTAAATTACTGAAAACAGTACCTAGCAACTTGGGTATACGTACTAAGATGCCTATTCTATTGCTTTTTCACAGAAAACTGAGCTTTCATAATATTTCTACCAAGACTTGAAACACTTTTTATTTCTAAAACTGTGATTTGAGACAAAAAGGTGGGAAAGTGCAGCTCAAACACATCAGGGGCTTGATCTAATATAATAGTTAAGACAAAATTATTTCATTCAAGGTTTTAATAAATCTCCTAAGAGTGAATGGCATTATTTTATAAGTGCAATTTTGTCACATTACAAGATTCAGCATAATGTGAATACCAAGTTGTGCAGTACAACATATGTGCCATGTTTGTGCAGCTAGTCAGAAACATAAGATTACACAGCACATGGAACCAGTGCCCAACAATAAAAAATTGACATTTTCTCCTATTACCCTAACCAATGTCTGGTAGAAACTTGAATAGCTCTTATTCAGTCCAGGAAAGGAAATCTCTGACCGGATGTGTTCTGAGGTTGGAGTTGGAAAGAAAGCTACAAAGCTGTGTTTTATGAAGGTAGATTGTGGGTTTTTTTCTTTCTTAAAGTGATAATTCAAAGTTTGACAGTCACAATGCATTGTATTATGCAGTTTTAGATCTTGAACAGGAAATTATTTTCAATGATGATTTGAATTTTGGCCACCTTGGGACTTACACTTCTTGAAAAGATGTGTATTAATTTTTGAACACTTAGGAAAAATAAACTGTCAGCTAAGTCTTTATAAATTGTCATGCTCTGACTGCAGAGAGTAAATTAGTTGTTCTTTCCCATTCCTGCTTTTATAAGGGCTGAAATAGCAAAAAGTTCTAAAAAAAAAAAGAAAAAAAAAAAAGGCAGAAGCAAAGCAGGTAGAGTTTGAAAACCAGACAGAAATTTTAGCAATTGTGCAAAATGACACCATTTTGGTTTTGTTTTCAAGCAGAGAACTAAGAGCTGCTTTAGCATTCTGGAAACACAACTACCCAAAATGGGACATTCCCAGGGCTTTTTGTAGCAGAGGAATAGCAGTAAAAGACACAAAACCAAAATGTTTCTGCACAGGTATCTCTAACTTTGTAGTCAGGGAAAAATATTGAAACCTACTCCTTGATAGTGGGCAGGGGTGCACTGACTCATACACTGGGGACTTTGATAGAGTCTAGATGGAATGGGTAGGGGAGGGGTCATAAGAATTTTCCTGATGCAGGCATGTTGCAGACGGCATGGGAACAGGTACAGGAATCTAAAGTGCATGCTTTTTTGCAAAAAAAAAAAATGCTATTTGCAAAAGCTATTTGGTAATGCACCATGTTTTACAGTCATTGAAGACCATGTGAGAAGTATCTGTCTATCTATCTATCTATCTATCTATCTATCTATCTATCTATCTATCTATCTATCTATCTATCATCTATCTAATCTATCAGAATTTTTTAAGGTGGGGTAACATCCATGACACAATCTTAAATATAATTCAATAATCTCACAGTCTTTGTAGGCTGATGGGAAGTAATTGCTGCTTACCACTACTTACACTGTGTCTTTTCCAGGAAGACCTCTCCTACAAAGAGATTTATCCTTTCAACTTACTCTATAATAGCTCTGGATGTTGATGCTCAATAGAGTCCATAAGAGCAAGCTGATAGGAAATTAAAGCATGATTAAGCCAGGTAGAAAATGTAGCTTAAAGATGAATGGATTGCAATATCTAGCTACAGTGATCCTGTTCTTCTGCTTACATTTTTTCCAGGTTGTCACTAAATCAAGATAAGAAGAAGAAAACATTTCTCTTTTTTTGTTGTTATTGTTGGTGGTGGTTTTTTTGGTTTTTTTTTTTTTAATCATTTAATTACTCTGCTAGATTCAGGTGAGCATTGTTTGCTGCCTTTCTTTGTGAGTTAGGAGGAAGCTTGGAAAATCACAGCTTTTGTTTCAGCTGTGGAACAGTCACCCTAGCAAATCTTTTCAGTGTAAATGATCTATGATAGACAGGAAACAGGTGGAGTAGAAAGGATGTGAGAGTATTTGTGTGTACAATGCTGATTTTCTTTCCTAAATTTCATTTTACTGGTAATGGTGGAAACCAATAACCAAATACCTCATCCCTATTTCTTGGAAACATAAAACAAAAATTTCTACCATGGGCCTTTTCTGATAGTGCAGGTTTGTCCTTTTTGACTGCAAAAAATACACAGAGAGTGCACAGCTAAGTGGCAAAAGCTCTTCTCCTCATCTTTACCAGTTTAGAACCCTCTTAGTGATATGTTGTAGTATAAGCAAAAGAATCTAATAAAACTATATCACTAATTTCATAGATATACATTCTGCTTTTATATACTCCAATAGAAATATAGACTAATTCAATACACATGAAGCTGCCAAAGTTGTACAGCAGAATCTAGTCTCCTCACAGTAATTAATACTGAAAATGAGAAACTAGCATTAATATGTATTATATAGGATTACAGTATGATGTTATACTTTAGCTTTTCTCTTTTTATGGATAATTTCACCTGCAATGGTTTAAAATGTGCAAAATGCCCATGAGTTTGACTGAGTCAAGGGGAACAAAAACCCAAGGAAAATGGTGATAAATACTCATGAGAAAGACATCCAACCTACAGATGACAGTAAACTCATCCTGAGGGAAAGCACAAAAAAAAAGAAAAATATATTAAAATTAGAAGCATCCATACAATACATTCTTAATGATCATATTGTTCTTTCACTGTTGTGTGTGCTATATTTTTAAAGACAACATCATTATATTTTGTTTTACTTCTGACCATAGATAACACTGGCCAGAAAAATATTAATAACTTTACTCTTTTTTTTCATAAAACATCAACAGGAAATTCCTGTAAAACTTTGCTTCTTCTGTGATTTACTAGAAAAATAATCATCTCATTTACTTCAATGTTAAGATGTTTTTGTGCAATAAGCAAATAAAGAATATATTAGGCCTAAATTGTACTAGATTTTAGTAACACTGGTAGTCTTTTCACATTTGTTGCAGTAGTTCATTTCAATCTTCATCTTCTTTTTTAAGGAAAAATAGTAAGGAAAAGGGTTTAGAAATCCTGTATCTTACAGACCAAACAATCTGTTTACCTTTATTCCCCAGAATACTTAGGATATTTTGATCAAATACTGCAGTAGCTTTGCATACTCCACCTCCATGGCGATTATTTCACCTAAAAACATGAATTATAATTGCAAATTTAAAATTTTGTCTACTCTATCCTGTGAGATCTCAGTGAAGATTTCTTTCCGGGCTTTGTGGAGAAAATTTAGTTCTAGGATACTGCTACTTCTTAAGTTACCTGTTACAACTTGCATTTTATTTTTATTTCATTGCAATTTCACATTTTTATCCTTCAGACTGTGGGTTGTGCATTGTGAAAAGACCAACTTCTCACAGAACTGCTGGTCTGTAAATTTCCACAATTTAACCTCTTATCTCTAATAACTGCTGTCATTGTTATATAATACATTTCACCTCTTGTATTTTTATGAGAAATTTATTTATGTTTAGATTGCTCAACAAAATTTCCTGCCTCTTTTCTCCTGCTTTCTTTGTTTCTGAGGGGAGAGGGAAAAAAGATAGAAATTATGTTCATTTTCTGGTGCTGCTACTGATTTACATTCAGTGGGAATTAATCCTTTAGGTCTAAAAATTAGTAATTAAATACAAGCTAAGCACTGTATTCTCTTTTTATAATCATTTAAAACAAACTGCTTCTGTTGGAGCAAAATTCATGTCATCTCTCTCAGAAAACTAATTTAGCAAAACCATCCTGGAGAGGTTTCTATTTCACCCCAAGGACCAAAAGAGAAGCACATTGGCTAAAAGGGGAACTAAGTTCAGTAAGGTAAGATTAGGACAGTTCAGACTACACAGATTTAATCTTCAGGGCTCCATTTCTGTGGCATACCTTGGTATAATCTTCCTCAGATACATAAATATTTAATAGAAATTATCACATGTGGGAGAAAAGACTAAGGCAGATAATTAAAATATGTAGTGCACAAATGTTTTGAGTGGGTCAGTTATGACACCCATTGCTGAAAAGTAGAAAAACCTCAAAAAAAGAAGAGAAAAAAATCCAAATCATATTGCAATAGAATGCACAGCTATAAAAATGTGCCTATTTGTCAAAATAATAAAAGTTTGAAGCAGAACTGATCAAATACAGAAAGATTTTTGCTAAGTGCTGAAACAGTTGGAAAAGTATTTTTTCCTCCCAAGTCCTGCTTTTAAGTTCCTTTGATACAAGGTGGCACAAAGTCAAGAAAGAACTTGAAACGAGCTTCACATTAATATTTGAAAAAGGGCACCCAATGTGTTTGATGTGGCGCCCTTCATGCAAATCATGTAGTCTGAGAGAAATCCCAATAGGAAATACGATTCTTTCTTCTTAGCATTCGCTTTTTTTCCTGGTTGATAATAATGAACTTTTCACACTCCCCTTGCAACCCCCCTGAGCTATACAGAAATGAAGTTATTACTCACTAGGTGATGCCTATTTGGGTAGGATTTTTTTGCTGCTTTTTATTGATTTTTTTTGTTGTTGTTGAAGGTACAATCTCAGTTCAACACATATTTTATACTTATTTTTCACAGACTTCTAAACGATAAAACCCAGATGCTCTATCGCAACAATAAAATATCTGCTCTCTCCAAGGATTTTTAAAAGTGAGGAAATGTATACATGATCAAAAATGTCATGATGCTATAATATCATGTATTGATTTGAGCAGGGAGGTGTTAAGGTATAGTTAACATTATTGAATAGAGTGTAATTTTTAACTTTTAATATCGTGGAGTTTTCAATTTTTTTTGGTTTTAATTATGCTAATAAGAGTAAGTTACACCTTCCAGAATTCTCCATATAAAGTATGGAGATCAAGCTGGTTACAACCCATCCAAAATCCCTAACAGTGTGGGTAGCAGCATTGATCACATTCCTTCCTTTTATTCTTGTTGTGTATACTTCATTCCTATGTATAGCAACTAATATATCTCCCACATTACACCACCCACTCACTTACCAACACTTTCTGAAGGCATGGGAACCTTTCTCTACAATTTATTTCCAGATTAAGTTTTTAAAAATGTCACAGATTCATTCTGGAAATCGTTGAAAGCAGACCTAAAAAAGGCCAGGTTAGGTAAGAGACCCTTAGGGGAAAGAAGCCCATAGGAGTCCCCCAGTGCAAGCTTCACATGGGAAATATAAACAAACCCAAACCTCAAGCAGGAAAAAATAAAACCTGGATATTTCTGATAGCAATATTTTCATTACAGGTATAATTATTGTAAGATGAGATAATGGCATTCAGAAAAAAATTATTAAGGTTGTCTAGGAGATGAATGCATTCTGAAGAAGGTTTAGTTTAGGGATTTTTGGTTTGTTTTCTGGCTGAAGAATTTTGCTATGCCATTGCAACTGAGTCTGCAGGATTACAGGCTTTGGTCCTCATGGGGAAATTCAGCTACCACAGTGTTTGCTGGAGGTACAACACAGCAGCAATCCAGAAGGTTTCTGGAGCACACTGACGACTTCCTGACACAGGTGAACCAAGGCCCCGTGAAAGGACACATTCTGCTGTCGTTCACACGGACAGGGAAGGACTGATCAGGTGGGTAAAAGCCTGAAGTGCAGCGACCATGAGAAGGTGGAGTTCAAGACACAGAGAGGAGGAATCACAACCCTGGACTTCAGGAGAGTACTCTAGCCTTTTCAGGGATCTGCTTGGAAGAATTCCATTAGAGATAGTACTGGAGAGAAGAGACATCCAAGCATTGTCCTCTAGATGGGTCATGTCCTCCAAACCCAAGAATAGTCTGTGCCGATACACAAGTCAAGAAAAGACAATGTCAGGAGACCTACACGGACAATCATGTTGATCTTGACTGAAAAGGCAGT
>WAAE01006236.1:79575-323282 GCA_013400495.1 Nicator chloris | reverse complement strand
TTTTTTTTTAATAAGAAAACCCCAATAAGCCCCCCATCCCTTAAAATTAAATATACTATGAAAGCTATCCTATGGCTTGTCAGAATTTGAAAGACAGAATAGAAACACAGAATTATTTTGGACAGAAAAGACTTTTAGGATCATCAAATACAACCATTAATCCACCACTGCCAAGTCCACCACTAAACCATTGTCCTGAAGCACTATAGATGTTATCTTAAATAACATCTAAGTTTTGACTAAATTCCCTTGTTACCAAACCTTGTTATCTTTGGGCAGAGGACTTTTATTCAAAACCAAGGAAAATCATTAAGAGAGTCAGCTTCAATATGGTCACTGGTCTCTCACCAGAAAGTACACTGAATGCACCTAGAAGTATCAGTGCTTTCTTACCTTCTTTTCACCTTCTGATTTCTCCCAAAACAACATTGCTTCAAGAAAGTTGTTCATGTAATTTATGTTCTTCCCTTTTTCAACAGCATCTGTAGGGGAAGTCAAAGAAACAAATGCGACGTTTATTGAAATACCACTTAGCCATATATAACATGACAATTGTGTAAAGTAAACTCAAATAAATTCCTTTAAACATTGTAATTCTTCCACAAAGATCATATGCCATACCCAGAGCACACTGTTTAGACAGTAATTCCTAGTCACCTGCAAGTGCTGATAAAGAACAGAGCTAATTTACATAATTGTATAATTAACAAAGTTGTTCAAGCATTAAACAGCCTTGCAATGAACTTTAATAAAAGTAAAAGAATCAGTTTGTTCAGCTAAGCATATCTATAAAATGCAAAATCCCTCTGAAATTAATTTGATAACACTAAGCCATTATTAGCATTATTAGTACAGTGTGTACATATTAAAAGTGGACTGACTGGTTTATGAGAAGGAAATTTAGGAAAATAAGCTTGAATTATGTGAACAATTAGTGGCTTAATCTGGAAGGAAAGTGTCCACACATGGGATTAAGAGGGTTTAATAATCCACTTAGAAATTAATTTAAAATAGTGTTTCTGAATATTCTAATACAGACAAGTCTACTTATTTATGCAATACTAATCACCATAGTATCTAGGTGCATGATAGCTACATTATCGTGATTTAATCTATTTTAAAATGCCATCATGTTTCTGAAGTACCTAGAAAGCAGATTTTATATTTCTGTGATTGAGTATTACAAACATAATTTAACTGCACAGAACAAACATAGCTCTGATATATTAGGTTCTTCTCAAAACTCCTCCTCAGTGTTTAAGCATCATCACTTGTTTTCCCTCAGAACTCTATCATGGGTCTAAACATTGAGCCCTCTGTCAATATTCATATATTTATGAACCATCATTCAGTGCCTTACCTCATCTCTGACTTGTTTAACCAGTAAAAACATGTATGCTAACAGGGAAGTACTCTTTCCTTAGGAAAACTCAACCCCAGATGCTTTATACTAGACAAGGCTAACTTCTGTCAAAACTTCTGTTGTATCTTCTCTTTCTTGGCAAGGTCAGGAAAGAGTTGACTCACGAAAACAGTAAGAGTTACAAGACAAAGTTTACAACCTTGCAACCAAACAGTATCAAGTTTCAGTGAGAAACATACGTCCTAGGAAGCTCTGCTGAGATTTGTATTGCAGATAAAATGGCCTAGTGAGCAGCTTATGGAAGATTACCTAAAAACTCTATTTCCATTTTACATTGAAATCAAATGTCTGTTGAAAGTGAGCATCCCTCTTAGGTTCTTCTGGAAGGGACAAAAAAAGGAAGAGGGGGGGAAAAATCCAGTCCCAAGTTTAAAAAGAATACAACATTGTGCCTTCCCTCTGACTTAAATGAACAAGGAATCACATGCAAACTTTTGGTTAGTTAAAGGATTAGGCAGCATATCTCTTAAGAAGTGGAAGAATATCTAGGTATCATATAATAAAATCATAGTCCAGTACCCAAACTTATGAGGAAGAAAATAAAACCACATTAACAATTTCTGCAAGGTAGCACATACAGGTACAGGAAATAGGATCCATAAAGAAAACGCAACCCCTGTAGGTCAGTCCCTACAAAAATATTAATTGTTCAGAAACTTAATGAAGGCTCCCAACCTTCTGTGCTACAGAAGTAGCAAATTCTCCCTGATCTCCAACTCTTACCTTGTGATACAGAAATACTGCACACAGATGGCACTGAAGTAAGTTGAGCAAGCTGCTCCTTCAACTTCTTGACCTCAGCTTGCAGCTGGCTCACATTTCCTTGTGTATCTTCATTTACTACAGCCTTTTATAAATAGGAGAAAATTAGGAAAAAGTATAAATAAAAATCTTACATGATAAGAGAACTCAAAGAATGAAAACCAGTAAAATTACTGAGAACTCTTTCCATCTTAGAAAAGGAAGAATTCATGGGAAAAGCAAAGTTTCATTCACTGAGAAATCAGCAAGTTGCACTTCAGATGGAATTAGAGGTTAAAAAATATCATGTTTTCTGCAGAGTTTTGTCTGGACCTTTTTCACCAACAAAGCAGTACACATCAGAGACAGTTTCAGCTAAGTGCCAACATGCTTTTAAAAACCTACTCATAAGAAATTACATTTTGGGCACTAGGATTAATATACAAGTTAACAGAAACAACATTGAATCAGAAATTTTTTTTATAATCTACATTTTTAGTATAGATTTACTTTTTACTTTTCTAATGAAGTGCTCTGAGAACAAGCAATGGATACATGCTATTAGCAGCCATTACTTAGTCTCCAGCTGTTGTCCTTTATTCCTAACAAAAAGCAAACAAGCCCTTTTCAAAAACAATTTGTCTTAAAAAAAAAAACCACCAAAGCAAATTTAGTGTTTTCAAATAAGTTAAATTAGTTAAATTAGTGGAAGCACAGGAGTACTTCAGTGAAGCTACCTTGCTTGCAGATATGAGGGTTAAATTACAAGTGTCTGCTGCTACAATAAAGACAGTAAGTAAGTCTCTTACCTTATTTTTAATCAACTTTGCTCTCTGAGCAAAATTAAGAGTGGACAGTGTTTCACCAAAACACTTGGATCCTGGGTGAACATTAGCGATTATACACGTTTTTGCATTACCACCAAGAGAATCCTATTTAAAAACATGGCAGTTAGTTTTATTTGCACATTTTTGGTGACAGTAGGAAGCCATCACCTAAAAGATACTGTGTATCATCTTGAACAAATTGCAGAAAGAACTTCGTTTAACGAATATCCACATAGAAGGTAAGTTTCTGAAATTGTATTTGAAATGTGTGTATAAAGGATGTCACTGTAAACAAAGACTTTATTTGGGGCTTCAAAACCCTGACTATATTGAGATACTTTCTTCACCTGAACAGAAAGGAGAGGAAAAAATTTTAAACAACTGCAAAAATAATTTTGGTAATTAGCAGATTTTTGGTCACACTACTTTCAACATCATCGGTTGATTGTTCCAATCTATCTTCTTTCTGGTTGCAACTGTCAAACAAACAAAACCACAAACCAACAGATTCTTGAGCAAGGATATAAAAGGATCATCTCCCTTTTACATGCATATGTATTTCTGTGCTGTTAAACAAGTAGCTCTCAAATCTCAGGAGAAGGCAGCATTTATAGCTAAAGACTAAAAGTCTAGTACTATAGAACAGTCCACAAGCCTCAATGGCATTCTCTCTCTAGTAGTGAAGGTCTTGTTTGTGGACTTCTTTGCAGTATAGACACCTCAAAAAAATAACCACTTAAATTAACAGCTCACAAAGTTGTAATTCTCTTCCAATGTTTAGGTATTTTGGGTTGCATTGGAAGAACATAATTCCTCAGAGTTTCATTAATCTATATAAAACTGGGGTGGAACATTGAGAAATTTTGCTGTGACCACAATACTGTGTTGTAATACAAATACTGTATGTGTACAAATATGATATTATAATATGAAAATATACTACAGACATTCATGTACTCTTCACAGAATTTTGGTGAGTGCTGACATCCAACAAATCTTTGACTGCTTCTGTCTTTGTTTTGTGTTCATTTTGAAAAGAGGTTATAAGTTCTCAGGTAGGAGACCAAATCTAACTAATCTTTAACACCAGACCAACCCTAAGCACACATAAGCTAATTCTGGAAATCACATCAAATGTTTCAACACATCTCTAAATATTATACTTTGGTACACATTATCTCCCAAATTATAAGGATGAAAATGTGATTTTTTTTCATTTAAACTTCCAAATATGTATATGTAGTAGGAGCTTATGAGAATAAATAGATTCGTCTTCAGTTAACAGCAACAGATTGATTAGAAATCTGTTTAGGTTAGAAAGATAATTTTCAGTCTTTTTTGCACTTGCCCAATATTGAAACAGCTTTAATGCACTGGAGTTCAGCTTTTTATAGTAAAAGAGCCCAATGAAATATTTTTTTCTACATCCCAGGTAGCAGATAAAATTCAGAGGATATATATTACCCGTAGCAGAAAAGTGAGCTTGGAATCCCGGTAACAAATGTGTCTCTGTTTGCCATTGCCCACATCAACAAGTGCTGTGATTACTTGGCCCAGGCAGCTTAGTGATCGATTGATGTTACCCGCTTCCTAAAAAAGAGGAGGGAACAAGAGGGAATAGGTTTGGTGGATGGAACAGGGCACTGCATCTGAAAGGAGAAAGATGCCACAGATAATACAGAACTAACCTTTAACCTCAGTCCTTCTGTATGGGTGTCTTTCTGTCTCTCAGATCCTGCCAAGTCTACCAGGTTGAGCAGGGAAGACCGAATGTTGACAACCTCGTTGTTTTTCTCCATGGATTCCACTGTGATAGTGAAAACTGCATGTGATCTGGAGGATTCTCTGTTCATGGAGGTCGATGCTACACGACGGTTTCTCCAGCCCGTAGTTAATACCTAACCATGAAAAAGACATCACAATTTCAACTGTGTCAGACTGTTCTTTACATACAGGTGACATAAGCAGCCGTAGGCACGATTCCATGCAACAGCTTTTAAAAATCTCAAGGATAAGGACTTTTTTTACTGTTTTCCAATAGAAGTATTTTAAAGGTGAAAAAGATATAGCTACAGTCAAGCTTAGTAGCAGAACTTGCTATAATATTCGCTTCTTTTCTCCAAAAGTGCCACTGCTGTCTGAAAGCATAACAAACCCCATACTGGTGTATGTTAGCAGTACACAAAATAATAATAAAAAAAATTCAAGTCACACAACTACTTTGTGTATGTATCATTCATGGAGAAATAAACCTGACAATTCTGGAACACACGGAGCCCACTTAGCAGGAAATGTAGTTTTCTCTGGCTATTTCAGAGATGCGTAGGGCAAGCATTAGGAAAAGATTATTGTGATTGTCAGTCAGGCATTCCAAACTCCAGAACTTTTTTGATTTCTTACAGGCATGGAATAATCAGGAAGCATAGTCTTAAACCACCTTTTTGTATTTTGGAGTATGGAGATGGGGGAGAAAGCATCACAGGCAAAAAAAGCAAAAAAAAAAGTGTTTTGATCCAAGAGGAATATTTACCTAATAAGATTTGAGATGGACAGTCCAGCATTAAAAAGTGCCAAAAAATACCTGGTATGCTTCAGCAGCAGATGACAACACCTGTTCAACAGCACCATCAACAAAGACTCCCTTCTTGATGTGTTCTCTGAGAAAGAGTCCAGCTGAAGCAGAATCTAGCAAGTCAAATATCTGTTCATTGTAGATTTCAATAAATGAGCATTTGCAGAGAAAACTCTTTCCACTGCCAGCCTGAAAAACACAGTAATTTACACTATAAACAGATTGGTTTTATTAAGTCTGACATTTTATGGCAGCAAGTCTCCTTTCACACATATCTAAAGCTATTAGATTGCATATATATTCTGCACAGTATACATTTCTGATACCAAGGTGACAACCAACATCCAGAAACCTACATGCATTTTTAGACTCAAAATATAAGCACAATTGTGTCTGAAGAAACTGTACTATAATTTGGTAGAGTACTAGATGCAAGCATTTCTCATTAATACATTTGAAGCAAGATGGCAATAATCTTGGTGACTTAATTGTTGCACACCCAGTTTACCAACCTTAGCTAATCTTTACTGTAAGGTATTACTGCAGTAGTAATTATAAAACAAACGTACCTTTTCCTTTTCCCGCTCGATTAGAAAAAATAAGTATTCAAAGCTCCGTGGAATTACACCTCTCAGACTGTGAGTGAAATTATCAGAATCAGATGGTCCTAAAAAGATTTTTTAATTAAAAAAAATTATTAGTACTACTCAAGAGTAGCAGTTGACATGCGGAAGACATCTCAAGACAAAAAAAAAAAATTAGGAAACCACTGAAAGATTAATCTGTCATGCACTTACCCATCATAGTAAAGGTTTTTCCTGACCCAGTCTGGCCACTAACAAGAAGAAAAAAAAAAAGTGAGATTAAACTTTATTCTAAATTTTTCTTTAAAATAAGCAAACAAAAAAAAATCTAAACTGAAGATAAGGAGATAGAAGCAAGCTGAGAAATCAGTCAGCTAAAAAGGTATAAAAATAGAACAGCAAATTTTACCAAGAAATCCCATTAGATAAATCCCGTTTTGTCTCCCCTACCACCCACCATTTTCTTCCTCATTTCTGTTGCAAATGGAAGTTACCATTAAAATGAAGGCTTTCAAATATATACATAAAACTAATTTTGGGGTCAATCTTTTGAGTTTTATGTCACTCGGTAGTGCACATAAAGATATATTTGACTTTAAAGTATTTTTTTCTTTTAGAGTTTTTTTTCTAATGTAGTTATTAGTAATGCTGGAGAAACTTCAGGGCAATTTCATTTCATTTTTCCACATTTCTATATTGTAACAAAGTGGACTTCATAGTTTTGCAAAAGCTATGCTATGCTAAAAAACCCCAGTAAGGTTTTGATTAGATTAGCCCTTTTAAGTCAGCATTTTCTGAACAAAATGCTTCCTCAATTTTCCAAATTAAAAAATATTGAGTTAATACAATGATATTCATACTACTAGTCATGGATATATTTCTACCTTAAAAATATTCTAAAAGTTAAAACTATCATTCACGAATTTTCCCAAAGGCAGCCTAGAGTCACTGAAGAGTTGAGCTGATCAAATATCAAGTTAAAACAATTTTCATTCCATTTTACCATGGACATACTGAAAACCACTAGCTTTCTCTTTAACAGTACAATGAAACTCCTACTTTTAACGTAAATAATAGTAACATTGAAATGAGTTTACACCCTTAAGTGTAAGGGTTTACAGCCTTAAGTGTTAAAAGCATAACACCTACATACAGATTCCTCCCAAAGAGGGGCAAGGACTACCATCCAATATTGCAGGAACATTCCTTGTGTTGTGCTGCAGTAAGGAAGCACTTTTAAAGCTTACTGTAACATTAGGCAGGCTCTGGCTCTTAAAACCTCAACTGCTTATTAGCACAATCTCCTTAAATGTCACCATTGCTATGAAATTACTGTAATTGCTACAGAATCACTTACTATGCAAAGATGGTTCCATTGTAGCCATTCATACAAGATTCAACAATGTTTTTAGCCACACTTGAGAACACAGACTCCTGGGGACAAGGGAAAGAAAAGGCACTTGGCACCAGCCCTTCAAGTATCTTTTATATCACTGTTTCCTACACCATAACTTTGTAGTATATAACAGATGCAGCCCTTAAGGTTAGACATGTACCATGACCCCTGGAATTCTCATGGCAAAATGATACATCCTAAGTCATAAATCACTCCCTCTGAAAAAATTGTATTCCTTGATAAACTCAAAGAGAGATAATAAAATTCATTATCACAGTGACAGCTTCCAAATACATAATAATAATTTTGATCCAGTGGTTTTGATTATGTTATGCAGTTTATACCATCAGTAGGCCAGGTGCCTGTGACACTTATAAAATCTAGCTTTCAACATTTGCCACTGCACAATGGCACAGACCTACACAACTAAGTCTCATCTATCTTCACATTTTTCTCTTAGATCTGCAAGAAGAGCCTAGATACAAATAATATCCTACAGCAGGTGAGGTTTTGGGGAGGTTTTGTTTTGTTTGTTTATGAAGAGAAATTAAATGGAATTGTGAGTCTTAGCAGAATTGAAATTATGTTCAGAATGTCAAACACCATATCATAGAAATTAAAGGATTTTCTTTCCAATATTACATGCCCCAGGTGAGCAATGCATCCATTTAAAAGGCAAAAATATAAGAAGGAAATACAGTAAATAGAACATAAACTCTGAAGTTCCTTCAATACAAATGTGCAGGGCCAGGAGTTGAACTTGATGATCCTTGTGAGTCCCTTCCAACTCAGCATATTCTGTGAAATCACATATTAATATCAGCTACTGGCTGCCAGTTATTTTTGTACATTTGTCTCAATAGGCAGATTTATTTTCTCTCAATGGTGTTAACATAACGTTTACAAAAAACCCCTCCAATTTTAATTCAAACTCCAATTAAAGAAATTAACAGCTAAAAAACCCTCACATCGAAACTGTTACAGAGCAGAATTTAGTGCAGCATTCTGTACTATAACAATTATTTCCAATCTGACCACTGCAAAAAATTAGACCTAATGCACTACATCTTTAGAAAGGCTTAGCATAGTAGTTGCCAAAACTTGGGTGGAAACAGCAGTAGTTATGAGATTCTGGAAATGATTACCTGTGTTGTTTCCATATTTGCAACATAATCAAAAGTGAAGATCTTTGGCTCAGGCTTTGAATGCAGGCGGATGGTGTTTGATGAAAGGACAGATAAACACAGGCCATGGTCTCCATCAGTCAATGCAGTTCTGTCTGAAGGGGGACGCACCCTTACAAAAACTTTGATAGCATCACCTTCAACACTAAATAAATGTTTATGCATTAGATTATTCCCCAACAGATCAGCTGTCTGATAAAATTAAGTCACAACAATCAGATTAAGCATGTGAAGTATACAAAGGTCTGTCTGAAAATCATACTACTTGTAGATGAAATCATTAAAGGTAAAAATGTGGCACATTTAAAAAACAAAGAACATGCAGTTACATGCAATTTTGCTGTGGCACCTAACTTAACGCTACAAGAACAAATTGCACAGTGAACATGAGATGCCCTTCTTACTCCTGAAAGTTTTAATGGCCAAATGGATCACATAACGCTACAATCCAGCAAAAAAGTAGTTAGCATTTTCCTCTGGTGCTCACAAGAAGGGGAAAAAGAATCAATTCTTGATCAATGAATCAAATAAAGCATAGCAAGTGGCTGCATCTAAAACATCCCTAAACAATTTCATTACATTAATCAGCTTTAATAAATAACTGTGCATGACTTACATTAAGGCTCTAAAGAGTTCTGTCATAAATACCAATACACCCATAAAATATTAAAGAATGAAATTCTTACATGAAGTGGTAGCAAATTTGGATTTACTTCATTCTTTTCGGAAAGTTTTAGCAGGAGGGTATTATAACTGCTATTTTTACTTTTGGTATACAAGAGAGGAAGAGAACAGTTTTAAAAGTGGGGAAGGGTCTTCATGAATGAAATGTGCAGTTGGGTAGTGGCAGAGGAAAGGGCTAAGAACATAAGCAGCAGCTGAGAAAGGGAAGATGTTATACTGGATTTAAAACACACCAAATCAATTTGCCAAATATGCTTTCATTGTATACATTACTCTGAGTTGTGGCACAGTTTACACTTGGAGGAGGGCTTTTTGGTTTTTGTTTTAGTTTAGGGCTTCCTCACAGGACTGAAGGTCCTAGTGGGATATTTCTGCATATAGACTCTAGAGTCCAGCTGCAGAATTAGTGAACAAATGAAAATCTATTGCATGGCAGCATTCCATGAGGAACCCAACATGTCAGCGCAACAGTTTTATTATGAGTACAATCTTTTTAAAGCCTATAAGGATGTTAGGAAAGAAAGGCAGTGATCTTAGGCAGGTATTGAAAGAAAAAAACTTTCAGTTATCTCACAAAGTTATGCTAGGTTTTGTTTTCATTTTCTGTGCAATGTGATTAATAATATATAGGAACTGGCCAATATTATTTTACCTAGGTGAGTTCAACAAAGATATTGAAGAGTCACGCAGATCTCCTATAAAAGAAAAGAGAGACACACAAAAATTAAAATAAAATTACTACTCAAAACTCCCCACTTAAATAGAAAATATGGTAAGCAGTACAGAGGAGAATAAATAGCTGTTATCTTATAAATATTAGATATCTGTTATATCTTATAAATACCTGTTTTGCACATGAGCAGAATTGCATGAAAATATTTGGCAGTTATCTTCCTTTGGCAGAAAGATTTGTTACAGAGGTAGAGAAAGCTCCAGTCCTTTAACGTGAACATGCACACTCTTGCCAACATGTCATTTGTTTAGCCTGGCAAAAAGGAGGTTCTGGGAGACCTTATCAATCTACAACTGCCTGGAAGGGGGTTGTAGCCAGGTTGGGGTCAGACTCTTCTCCCAGGTGACAGGACAAGAGGACCTGGCCTCAGGCTGTGACAGAGGAGGTTCAGGTTGGACATCAGGAGCAAGGTCTTCACTGAAAAGATGATTAGTCTCTGGAATGGGCTGCTCAGGGAGGTATTGGAGTCACCATGCTTGGAGGTGTTTGGAATAGCACTCATTACCCCATAGGGAGATAAAGTGACTTATTTTTTACTTAAGGGTGAATCTGACATGAAAGTACATAATATGGTCAAAATATTAACTAAGTAACAAAACTGCATTTAGAAAATAAGCAAAATAACAATGAAAGACAATGCCTCAAATACTCCAATAAAAAAGTATTTATAAAATCTTTAAAAGCACACAGGTTTTTTGGTAGGAGGATCACCTTTAACAGCAGAATGAACAATGATGTGCAAAGATGCTAACCTTCTAAGGTTAAGATGAAAACCTTCTCTTTGACACTCATACTACCTAAATATCCTGCTGCTGCATGAACTTTTAACATGCTGTTTTGACTTACTCAACATCTGAGAAATACTTTAGCTCCAAATTAAGTAATTTTTTCTTCAATTGCACAAGTTATCAAGGAAAGGAGTGCGTTTAAGAACTGAAATCAGACAGATAGGTTCTTGCACAGCCCTAGGAATAGCTTGAAGTTGTGTAAGGGGAGGTTTGGGTTGGATATTACGAAAATGTTCTTCCCCCAGAGGGTGGTGGGGCACTGGAACAGGCTCCCCAGGGAAGTGGTCACAGCACCAAGCCTGACAGAGTTCAAGAAGCATTTGGGCAATGATCTGAGGCACATGATGTGACTCTTGGGGATGGTGCTGTGCAAGGACGGGACTCGGACTCGACGATCCTTGTCGCTCCCTTCGGACTCAGCTTATTCTATGTTTTTGGGAAAGGGCCGACTCCCCCGTACCGCGACACCACCGGGGCAGCGCTCTGCCCGCGGGCACCGCGGGGCGGAACCCCCGGGGCACCAGCCCCCCTGGGAGGCACCGAGCCCCCCTGAGAGGCACCGAGCCCCCCGCGCACGGTCGCGCCTGGCCCCGCTGGGTCTCCCACGCGGGTGCTGCCCCGCCAGGGCACGGGACAGGGCGGCTCCCCCAGGCAGAGCTGTCCCTCAGTTCCCGAGCCGCTCCGGTCGCCCCCCTGCTCCCCGAACCGAGGGCACACGTCCAGGCCCCTTCCCGGCCGCCGCCGCTCACCTCTCACGCCGGGAGCCATGGTCACTGCAGCCCCAGCGACTCCCGCCCGCCCACCGCTCCAAAATGGCGGCGCCTTTGAATTTGGCGCTCAGCGGCGCGGCCCCGCCCCTGGCCGCGGCCATCGCGGGCGCCGCCATTTCCCCGCGCGCCCTGCTGCCCCGCCATTGGCCGGGAGCGCTCCGGAAGGGAGGGGCGGGCTGCTCGCCTCCCGCCCGGAAGCGCGCGCGGCGGCCATGAGCAAGAGGAACCAGGTCTCCTACGTGCGGCCGGCCGAGCCCGCCTTCCTCAGCCGCTTCAAGCGGCGGGTCGGGTATCGGGAGGGCCCCACGGTGGACACCAAGGTAACGCCCTGGCCCGCGGGTGGGAAGGGGCAGCGCCCGCTTCCCGGCGCTTCCCGAGCCTTGATGCCCGCCCATCCCCGCCCCCTGTTTTCTCGCGTAGCGGACGGTGGGGAAACAGCATTCAAGGGTTTTGTAATGCAAGGGAGAGCCTGACTGACTTAAAACTCACTGAAATGGTCTGTGTAGCGTGGTTTTACTTTTGTGTTGGCGGATCAAAACCTTGCTCCGCAAGGCTGCTGTGGCGGCCTTGGGGAGCAGCCGCTTCAGGCTCTCAGTGCCCGAGGGGGCTGTGGGGGCACGGGGGATCAGCGGTGGTGTCCGAACTTAAACTGGACTGGAAAAAGCCCAGGGTGGTGGAGGAGGGGGGCAGTGTGGAAAAAGTGTTCTAAAAGTACGGTAAAAAAATTAGTGGGAAGGAGTTAACGTTAGTTCGAACTGAAAGGGGAAATTTAGGTTAGATATATGGAAAAAAAAGTCTTGACTGGTGAGACAGGTTGCCTAGAGACATTGTGGGTGCCCCATCCCTGGAACAATTCAAAGCCAGGTTGGATGGGACTCTGAGCAACCTGGCCTAGTGGGAGGTGTCCTTGTCCACGGCAAAGGGGTTGGGCCTGGATGATCTTTAAGGTCCCTCTCTACCCAGAACATTTTGCTATAGGTCCGTGATCATGATCTGTGTTGTGATGCCCGGAAAGGCAGGGCAGACACAGCAGGGTCTGAGCTAGCTTGTTAAAAGGCAGCCTTTCCTGAGGCACAATTTTTTTTATGCTTCCAATGTGATTTTGCATGTGTTTCCCTCTAAGTAGGGTTTTACAGGATACCATAAGAAAAGAGCTTATCATTTTATGTATACATATATATATACACACATATGTGCTTTCAGTAGATTACAGTAATACTGTCTATACTTTTCTTTACAAAACAAAGTTTTCAGGTCCTCTGGTATTGCCAAACTTCAGGTTGCTGCACTGAGGTTTCCATGCCAGAAGGTTTATTTAAAAAAAATAAAAAAAATTACCCCAATTCACTCTCCTGTCCAAGTGCACAAGTTTGAGAGAGTAGAAAGAGGAAGATGATCCTCCTTGTGTCAGTGCTGCTTAGAGTGATTTGTTTAGCCAGATTTAATAATCCAGACACCATGGACCCACATTTCCCTTTGTGCTGTTTTGAGTACAGTATAGAAGGCTCAGATTTGGACCCATGCATTTAAAGCTTTTCTCAGTGTTGCATAGCAGATAGTGCCTGCACAGTCAGGACAGTGAAGAAAAGGAATTAATTTCTTGCTGTTCCAAGTTCCTGCTGTTCTGTTCTCTAACTGAAGGAGCTCATACTCCCATGCTGGTGTTTTCAATGGGAAACCTTGTTTCAGTGATAGAATTGGAGTGTCCTTTGGACAAGGTGTGTTGGGAGGGCCTGGCACTGGCAGCTGTGCCAAGTCTCCTCAATAAGCCTTCTGGAGAAGTGAAACCAAAGAGAACTGGCCCACAGCTGGAGTTATGAACAGAATGGCTTTTATTTCTCTCTTGTCCAGAGAGAGCAGCTTCCACTTGCGGATGATGACAGTGACAACGGCAGTGACAAGGAAGATGAGCAGCCTCAAGTGGTGACACTGAAAAAAGGGGACTTGACTGCGGAAGAAGCAATGAAAATTAAACAGCAAATCAAAGAGGCCCTAAAGTCAAAAGAATCAGGTGAATGTCAAACTACTAATTTCTTGCTTTGTGTAGTCAGAGAGATAACCCAGAAACTCAGGCCTGATACTTGCTTAGCTTTCTACTGTTTAATACTACCTTTGATTAGTTCTGAATTTTTCACCTAAATAATTTGCCCTTGTGGTTCCTAATCTCAAGTCATTAAGTACATATTCAGGCTGTCTGGCTTTTTGTAATGATGTAGTTCTGTGCTTCTTGATTGTGCACCATCCTCCCTCAGTACTCTCTTACATTTTTTTTTTTGTTGTATTATTCCAGTGCACAGTCTTTTGCCATCACCTGTGATCATTTTTTAACTCATTGACTAGTTGAGCCAAATTTGACAGTGGAGTGGATGTGTAAAAGGTAATTGTATGAGTTAATGAAAGAGAGTGCCAGGGCAGAGGGATACAGATCTGTGGTTCGGTGGAAAGAATTGCAGATATGTGGCTTGGGAACATGTTCACTTAGCTGACTGGTCCATGTGATTACTGGCTTAAAATCAACCCCAGTATGTGTTGTGACTTGCAAATGTGGTAAGCGAGACAAACAGATGATACAACAGTGCCCAAAACCACCAAGGTCCAGAAAAAAAATGTTTCTCTGCCACAAAGAATTATGCAGAATGGAAGATGGAAGTGGTGTGGGAGGGGCTGCTGAAGTTTGACAATAGGCATGAGAAACTACAGCTGATGGATACAGCTTATGTTAAGAATTTCTCTCAGTATTCATCGTTCAGGTATGATTGACATGAGTGCTTTGAGTGTCCAGAAACATCAATCATCACACAGGGTGTGATGAAATGTAGCTTTATCTTTTGCTGGCAGAAGACTTGGCAGATTGAATGTAGCTACTGTTGTCTCTAGTGGAAATATCTTGACAACTAAGAATATGGGAACTGGAACCTCACAAGTATAAAATAGAAAGTTGAATCGTAGAAACTGGACGTCTTCTGTGCCATTATGGGTATTTACAATAGCTGCCAACTGAATTTAGAGCACACTGAGGCCTAGCACATGCCTGTCAATATGACATCCTTAGCTTCTCTCCTTGTCTGCCATTTGAATTTGAAAATTCAGGTTCATGCTGTCTCTGTGTAGACATATGTGTTAAAATTCAAATGGAGAAGTCACTAACCGAAGTGGGAGAAAATATGTTGAGAATCTTACATTTATTGAAAAGCAGATTGATGAGAAATCTAAATTTTTAATAACGTAGCTTGAAACTAACCTACTAAATAACTTAACTAACTAACTAAACTGTGTCCTATTTTCTGCAGGTAGATACGTATTTGTTAGGTCTGAAGAGGTATATGACTTGAACTCCTCTGAGAATATATGCTCAGCTTTGGGCTTGCTTCCTGGTGTCTTGTTTTTGAAATGTAATGCATATAGATGCTTGGTGTTGCAGTTTCTAAGGTCATCACAAAAATTCTTTTCACCTTCCTAGTATTGGGAGAAGTTTCAACTTATTGGAAAGAAATGTCATGGTTCTTTCTGAGCATTGGCTTCCTTTTCATATAAGCAACATGAACTTTGAGTGATCACAGTAGGAGGAAAAATGATTTTGTAAGGCTGGGCAAAAAGAAGTAGTTGTCCATAAGAATCTATTGAGGTGGAGTCCATGCTGTGAAAAAAGTCCAAAAGAGCTACCAAGCTGAATACCCAGTGTGAAATGGAACTGTATTTGAATAGATTGACTGAACTTATTTGGTGGAAAAAGACATTCCCAAGACATAATTGTATGTAGTGAGGATGGCAGTATTGAATACCTGTAGGACTTTGTCACCTCTGCTTATTACCCCTTCAGCCCTTCAGTAATAACTTGAGGAAAAAATCCACTAAGTCAGGAGCAGAAGTGTTGGGGACTGCTGCCCTCTGTTCTGCATTATTGTGCTACTATTCATTCATCTGCCTTTGCAGTTGATATGAGGTCTTTGTGTCCTTTTCCTTTTTATGACTTATGGGAATAAACTGGGTAAGTGCTACTGTGTTCCTCTGCTATGGAGAGAACCCAGTGTGAAATTTTCAATGAAGGGAGGTTTGTGTGATTATGCTGCAACTTGCTGAAGAGTTTTTTGCATTTTGGGCCATTTTTGCACTGTTAGTCTGACCTCTGGATTTAAATTTTGATTTCTAGTCTGAGGCAGGTATTTAGACAGCTGTTTACTTCCAGTTTAATAAAGAGAGTTTTGTGTAACATGTGCATTTATTTTATTTTTTTGACTGTCAATTCTTAAAATGGGAAGTATAAAGAAAGTTTGCTGCTGCACGACTTGGTCGCATTTCATGTTGCTTTGATTTTAATCTCAGAGTTGAAAGTCAAAATAATTTAATGACTGCCAGACTTTACTATATAGTTCCAAATCAGATTATTAGTGAAATTACATGAAGCTGAAAAGGTAATAGGGTAATAAATTTCCCAACTGATAATCCTTTCCAGCGTGCATCAGTGCTGAGGCACTTGGTTAGATGCTAAGAAATGTGCTACTAACTATCCGTTGTGGATACAGTTTTTCAAAACATGGGAAGTACTAATTTTTGAGGTTCTGCCCTCTTCTCTTTTATACTTGTAGTGATTGTCTTCATTAGAAGGACCTTGTCATCAGGTTTAGGATTGTGATATTACTCTAGAATTTTCCATATCTCATTTACATACTTTCTCCTTTGTTTTCTTCTATAACCATTTTGACATGGCTGCAGTTTTTGTTTGTTTTGGTTTTGTTTATTTTTATTTTTAGATACCAGATGTTCCCATGACTTGCGTTTTCTTTTATAGATGAGTAACATTTTTGCATTAATTTTGTAAAACCAGCTGATTAATGTCCTAGCTGCACCTAGTTGCCTCCTAAGGCAGAACAAATTCTAGCTTTTCTGTTGGCCTTTGCAAGTAGAGTCACAGGGATCTTTTTTACTTAGGACCATACCTTTCTTATATGAGAAAATGTCTTCCTGTGTTGAAATATTTTTCTCCATGGAGCAGAGACTCAGAGTCTCTTTAAAAAGAAGTAGTTTGTTTATCAACAGTGATTTCGGTTAATGTTTTGTGCATAATTTTAAAAATTGTCACTGTTTGTTCAGAGACAAAGAAAAATGGTCTTAAAAAATTAAATTTGCACAAAAGAAAATATGTGAATTACTGCAAAATAGTTTATTCCAGCATTCATTACAATCTATGAAACTGANTTGTTCAGAGACAAAGAAAAATGGTCTTAAAAAATTAAATTTGCACAAAAGAAAATATGTGAATTACTGCAAAATAGTTTATTCCAGCATTCATTACAATCTATGAAACTGATTTTTTTTTTTCTGCTGCTTTTCTACTTCATCTGGCCTCTGGGACACTGACATATGCAGATGACCAAATTTGGCAGAAGATGCCCTTTCTTGTTCAAAGCCTTACAATATTTTTTGTGTTTCATTCTATATGGGTTCTGGCGAAGGACAGTAGAGGGAAGAGAAAAGGACAATACAGTCCTTGCTGTCTTGGCTATTGGAGCCCTTTCTGAATAAGCACAGGCTGTTCTGATTTAAGCAGCTGTTCTGTCAGATACATCTCACAGAGATAATGCTGCTCTTCATCATATGTGAAATAGCAGGAACCTAAATCAAAGCTAATGTTGCTGTATTTAAGTAAGGAAAACTTCCCCAAGTGCTCTTATAAACAGTTGAGACGGACTACAGAGCAAGAGTGGCCTTCTTATCTTCAAACCACCAGTGTGCTGAAATCCTGGAGTAAATGCTTCCATAGAGAATGAATGTCCAGAAAGCTCTGGCAGGAGCATCTGAAATGGCTGACTCTAACTTCTAACCTTAGCAACCATTAAGAAATTTGCCAGGTTATTGTAATTTTTTTCCTAACCTATCTTTGAATAGATGTTTATGGGCTCCACTGTTCCTCCTGTTGTTCCTGACAGTTTAATGCCATTTGTGTTTCCTGTTTTTGCCTCATTGACCCATGTGGACAGGAACTGCTGAAAAGTGGTGCTGCTAACTACACAAATGACTTCTAAATTAAAAAAAAACCCTCTAGACTGAAGAGCAGTATTTCTTTTTCAGAGCCTCATTTCTACTTTTATTGTAATATATAACTTGAAATTAAAAAGAAAAGAAGAAATTTCTGACCTTGTGGCTTCTTAAATTGATGTCACTTGTGATGTGAGTTTTTGGCTCAACCTCTGACTGTGCTCGTGTTGGTCATGACACGAGCACAGTGTAAAAGTTTGTGATCCAGGTAAGTAGCAGCAATGATTAAGAACAGTGGGAATTTGAACTGCTAGTGCAGTTTTTCACTTATTTGTCAGAAGTGGATTTTATTATTTCTTCTGTTGTGCTTTTATGTATTTTACTTTGTGTGTTTCAATGTGCTTACCAGAAATCCCGCTTTCCATAATTTGGAATACTAACAAAGTCTTTTATTAGGACTTTGTTTTAAAAACTACCAACACTGAGATTGTTTCTTTAGGTTTTTTTTTGTTTGGTTGTTTTTTTTTGCATTGCTTAATACAAGTCAGGTTTTTTTTAGGTCTTTGATGCAAACAAAAAAAGAGAGCTGACACATGAGAACCTGGTAAAATTACAAAGGATAAAGTGAAGTCTTTTTACCATCTGGAAAAGACAATCTGAACAAATCAACACAAAATTCTTGAACTGCTATATCTAATTCTTTCAAAAATGGAGGCCCAGTTTCTGAGAAAAATGATGCGTGGTGTATTCTGATTCATTAGGTGTGATATGCTTTCAGGAGTTCTATTTCCCTCCCAGAATTTACTGTAGGCACTTCCTAAGCTTCTATATCACATGTACAGCATCTAAACACCTAAGCTTTCTGTGCAGAGTTCACAATGGGTCCATTGAGAACTATGCTTTTCTTATCTACAGTTTATTATTGCTGCCAATTCTTCGTAACTGTAATGCTTTTCTAATGTGCCAAGACTGAAGTATTTTTCCCCAAACCTGGTTAGTTATTTTCTACATAGAAGTATTTCCTCATAAACTAGTGTAGAATCCTAGAATCAAGGAATTTTGTGGTTTGGAAAGACCTCTAGGATGCATGGAGCCCCACTTATTAACCTTGCACTGCTTTGTTGCCACTAAACCATGTCCTGAAGTGCCACATGTTCTTTGAACACTGCAAGTGACTGTGCTTCCACTACTTCCTTGGACAACTTGTTCCAATGCCTGACCACTCTCACAGTGAAGAAATTTTTCCTGGCATGCAATCTAAATTTCCCCTTGCGGCCATTTCTTGTCCTATTGCTTGTTACTTGGGAGAAGAGACTACAACCTCCTTTCAGGCAGTTGCAGCGAGAGATGAGGTCTCCCCTGAGCTCCTTTTCTCCAGACTGGGCAACCCCAGGTCCCTCAGCTGCTTCTCAATAAGCCTTGTGCTCCAGCTCCTCACCATATGCACCTTTTGGAAGTATGCATTCTGTAGAAGCCATTGACAGAACTGGTGCCTAGTTTTTCAATCTAGGTTTCTTCTTTAAGAGGGTCTCTAAAACTTAAGGCATTCTAAGTGAAATTTCCCACTAAAGTTGATGTCTTCATTTGTACCACACAACCCTTAAGGTACCAGATTTATTAGTGGTATTGTTTTGAGAATGCACTGAAGAGAGTTTCATCCAGTGCTATGTAGATAACACTGAAATGTTGAGTCTTCTGCTGTAGTGCTGATATACTGAGGAAAGAATTTCTGCTGAAAAGTTATTTATTGGTTATAATTAAATAGCACATAATCTTGTCAAACACATTTCTGTTGAGTAATGAATTTCACAAAAGTAATTTAGGAAAAATATGTTGCACAGAACCTATGGCTTCTTAACATTCTCTCACATATACATTATAAAAATTGCAAACTACTGCAGCATGAACCTTTGTGTATGATTCAGGACTTTACAGTTACACTTTTTCTTTCAGAAATAGTGCCCTGATGCTGTTACTTAGGCAATAGCTTTCCCACTCTGATAATCATGGAAGGGACTTCTGTTTTCAAGGTTGTTGTCTGCTCCTCTGCATGTACTAGAGCCAAATTAGTCAGTTGGAATAGTTGGGTGATTTTGCAGATACAAAGAAACCCTGAAACTTTCATTCATTATGATAATAAAGGGGAGGTTTATTACCATGTGCTCTTTTCAGCTGTCTCAGTAGGACAGAATATATTAGGGAAAAAAAGTTTTTCTTGCATATATGCCATTTTGTTATTTAAAGAAATGCTATAATTCTGAAATAAGTGCATTTGTTGCCATGAATGTTACAAATACTGAAGCAGAGTGAGAGTATCCTATGTAGTTGTCCTCTCGATTTTGATAAGTGGATGTGAATGGAATGTGTGGGAAAAGCTCTACTGCTCACAGTCTCTTCGGAGTTAATGCTCTGGTTAGTGAAACCCCATTTCCAATAGGAACTGCAGGATTGCCTTCAAGGACTGGCTGCCATGGAGCAGCTGTGTGTACATGAAGGACATTCATTGATAGAGAGTTTATGGCCAAAAAGTACATTTTCACGATTGTTGTATTCTCTCAGAGGTCTCACTGATTTTAGTTCAAGGTCTGTATGTGTTTGTGAACACGTGCAGATGAGTTCTGACTTTGCTGTCTTTATTACAGATGATGAACCTGAACCTGCTGATGGAAAAATTATGTTCAGGAAACCAGCCAAACGTTCATCAGAGAAGTGTTTGGACTTCAATGTAAGTTCAAGTACGAAGATGAAAGAAGCAAAGAAAACTAAGAGGGAAGCAACTGCTTCTCAGAGTACAGCTAAACAAGTAAAAAACAGCAGTCTTCTCTCATTTGATGATGAGGAAAATGATGATTAGAGGTTGCATTTTTTTATGCTTTACTTGCCCATCTAGAGACCTGAATAACATTGAGGGCTTTCACAGAAATTAAAGCGTGGTGTTGGAGTCTTCTCTTATTTGTTATAGTCCAGCTAGAGAAATATGGTATAAAATTAGCAAGAGCTAAGTCTTTGCAGTTAGTTGGAACTGTATGTCATGTCTTTATTTTAAAAGAGAATTTAACCATGTATGTAAAAGCTATTTGAGGACACAATGAGTAGCAAAATATACCTGTATATATTCAGCTCATAAATTTTCAATCAATTTTAAAATGCCCTCCATTACTAAAATGTATTTCCTCTATTGAATAGCCTTAGTTGACAGCTGTGTGGTTTTTACCTGTTGTTATTACTGACATTCTAAAGAGACACACTTCACTGCTGTGAAACAGAGACTGAAGTTGTCTGTCTCACAGCTGAACAAAAGTTTGCATAACTTCTGCATTTGTGGTTTGCAAGATTAGCTCTTTGCAGAGCCTTGCAGTAAATGAGGCTGCATTTGCTAAAGTCATGTAGTCTTGATCCTGTCTTTGGTGAATGCAGTCGAGGAAACATCAAATTCATTTGAATTGGTTGTGATAGCAAGGTTAAAGATTTTGATTCTAGTTGATGATATCAACTAATACAAAAGAAGCCTAAACCATTGGAGATTGTGCACTTTGGTTTTGACACTGATGGGCTCAGTGATTTGGTGGTGTTTTGGGATTTTTTTTAAAGTATATTTGTTCCAGTTGACTACTAATGCGTTCTTAATCATTTGGGATCTCAGACAGCTTGTTTAAAAAAATGTATTTAATCTTTATGCTGTGGAAAAGCATTAATTTAGCTTTCTTCAAGTAGTGGGGAAGTTGTAAACAGGGAATTTAAGTGAAGAAACACCGTAGCTGCGTGCATCTTGGTTTGAGAGTTTCTGAGGCAGACACTCCAAAATAAGTTACTGCCTCTTAGTTTTAACTGCTTCCCTTTCACCAATAAGCAGAGATGGAAGCAAGAACATATAAGTGAAAAAATAACAGTTTACTAAAAAATGAAACAGCAACAGGCAGGATAACAGTAATCATCACTAGATACAAAGGTGCTGAATCCCGAGGACTGCTTGGGAACAAAGGAAAGAAGATGGTAGAGAAACTCCTGTGCAAAAATGTTGGCCTCCGTAGAAGACCGCGTGATTCAGGGGACAAAGAGAAGCTGGTGAAGCCCCTTCTTCTGACCATGTGGTGGAGAGAGAACAAAGGAGAAAAAAAACCACCACAGCATCTGAAACTCCATGATTATAAAAGTCCCTCGTTCCACAAACAACAACCAATGAGGAACAAGGACAAAACAAAGAGAAATCTGGACTCCAAACCCAGTCAAATGCTGCTGATCCATTTGCCCCACATCACCCAACAGGGTCTGTTTCCAAGCAGTGGCAGTAGCTCCATCAACAGTGGTAGCTGGAACGGGTCAGTGGCTGGAACTCCTGGAGGGGCTTGTCCTCCTTGGCAGAAGATGGGAGGCAGATGCCTGGGGCTGCCTGGACTCTGCACCCTCCCTCTGAAGCTGAGTGCTGCTGGAGGGCTGGAGTGACCGTATGGAGCAGGGGCTGTTCTGTTTTTCCTATTGTGGTGCTATGGCTGGACATCCTGGGTGACAGCAATGAAAAAGAAAGGAAGGAAAAGAAGGTCCTGAAGAGAAAGTCCTCCCTGGCCCAGAGACCAACACAAAGGGGAGCTTCTGCCTTGTGCTGCTTTAGCTTCTCAGTAGCTAGCAGGAACAAGAGAGGCCTGTGTGAGTGTTGTGCTAATTTTAAAGGGATCCTGGCATCTCCTGCCTCCATTAACCTGGGACATGACTCTTGTTCTGCTTCTGACCCGCCAGGGGTCTTAAAGGGAGAGTAACAATCTTGGACAGATGGGAGTGTAGAAAGAAAGTGACCATTTCAGCATCTTTTCTGTAACAGGATGTGCTGAAATTCAAAACTACACTGAGAGCTCATGGGATTTGGGAGAACAAGGTGATGGAAATGTAACTTGTGACTTTGGAATTTTATGGATGTATGGTGTGTTCTGTAACCATATGAAACCAGTTCTGCTGCATGCCAGGACATTTAAAATTATTTGGCCTGCAAAGCTTCATCGAGGAGCAAATTTCAAGTTGCTGTGTGAAACAGCTGGTTTTAGTTTGTTCATCTGGTAGTAAACGATAAATTATGTTTTCTTTTATGTGGTCCAAAGATATTTTAATAAAAATTTCAGTACAGTAAATGAGATTTTTTTTTTTGCCTCCTGATACTGGAGCCTCCTGTACCTGCTGCCTGTCTCTCTCCACACCAGCTTCCTGCAGCATAACGTCAAATGCAAGTCTGCACACTGTTTCACACTGTTGAGTACATTACCCTCATTTTGAAAATTAATAGATCTGTTGTCCTTTCAGAAAATTGAAACCAGACCTATAAATGGATATTAAAGTCTTGTTGCACTGGTCTCATGTTAGAATTGTGAGAGAGGTGCTGTGTGACAATCTAATTATTCCCTTGAGGACATGCTACATTTGTAAATACGTAATTTGTCTGTATTCTCTATATATAAAAGAAGAAAAAAATTAAAGGAGAAGTACAGAAGCAAAGGTTGCCAGAGATTAGTATTTCCATTTGTTTTGTATACTTAAAATTTGTTTGAGTCTATAAAAAATATATACAAATACATACATACACACCCATGAGTAATCTTGTAGCATTCCAGCATACAAAAGGAGTATTTGGGCACATGTCAACAATGGACTAAGTCCTCTGACTTGCTGAGACTCATCAGAAAGAGTGAATTAACCATTGGCCGCTTACTTAAGCTTTTCTGGTTCTGTTCATCAGCACAGAAACACATTTGCTTACATTTTTCTTGCACAACCTGGAAGCTCATGACTTGAGCTGTGAGGCGGTTGAGGAGACATGGCTATCGAGATAAATGCTTGCCAAGGACCAGAGGGCACTTAGTTTTACCTTAAAATTAGAGAAACCCTCACAAATATGCAGCTGATCTGGCCTGTTCAAAATAAGATTGAGGTCTTCTTTGATTCTGGATAGTAATTGCATTTAAAAAAAGTTACCATTTTTAGTGAAAGACTTGGGAGACTGAAGTCCAGTCCTCCCAAAGGGAGGGTTACCTTAAAGAATTGAGTGCAGTACTTTTGCTTATTGAGTGCTGTACTTTTGCTTCATTATGCTTCTTGCTCTAAAACCTCATGACAGGTGTCTGGAATGCAAATAAATTGAGTTTACTTGGAAATAATAAATTAAAAGGTATGTTGTTGTTTAGGCAAAACTGCAGGGGAAAGAAAGGTGGATATGGAAACCCAGTTTCTTTCCTTTATTCCGACTGATTTGTAGTGCTCTGACCAGGAGGAGACCTTTGTATTCATTATATTTCACTCCCAGTTCACCTAACAATAACTAATTGAATAGATTTATTAAGAGGTGTGAGTGATCCACAAAAGCACTTTAATCAAGTAGTCATGCGAAAATTCAGTGTTTTTACCATGACACACCAGGAAAATCACACACACTATCAACTCCCCATGAAACCTGTGATTAAAGAGAACAATTACTTGTTCACGTAGGAAGGAAATGTGAAACTCTTAAGCAGTCACCTGTCCTAATGGGCTATGGGAAAATAATAATCGCTACTTTCTGATAAAGAGGAAGCCAAAGGTAAGTACATGGAACATGAGGCTAGGACAGGAAAGGACAATTTTCCTGGGTTTTCCTTCTCTCTTGCTCTTGCTTGTCCCCATTCCCAGTCGTTTTCCTCTCCTGTAGTAAAGAATATATATGCATTTATTTTCTCATGGAGTTTGCCCAGTAAAATGTGAGAGCAGTGCTGGAGGAGCAAGGTGAGAGTAGCTGACGCTCGTTACCCAGTACAGGAATCTTGGTCAGATGTGGCCTGTTACCTCATATGGGAATCTTGTACAGTTTCTATTAATAAAATACTTGAAATTTCCCAGTTCATTAAGACTAAAACATTTATTTATGGCGTTAGCTGAGCAGTGAGGTGCAACAAATCTGGTGAACTGTAGTAGCATTGCAGCAACAGATGCTTAAAATGGAGGCTTTTTACACTGCAAGGGTCAGTAGGAGAGGTGAGATGCTCTGTCACCTTAATTTCTTTGAAGAACCAGGATCTTTCTCTAAATGATAGGAATCAAGGTGAATCATGAAGAATGCACTTCTGATAGATAGTATGAGCAAGAAAATGCACATGTGGGCAGGTGGCCCAGGAGTTCATACCTTTGGTTGTATTTCTGAAATAAAAGAAAATTTGTTGTACTGCAAGTTCGTTTCATTAGCCTTAAGAGGAAGGGATGAGTCAGAATTTTATTCTGATAGGTTTTTTGTGCAGCACTTTTTCTAGAAATATTTGGAGGATCAAAGGCTGTGTTTTGCAGACACTGAGCACAAGAAGCCTGTATTTAGTGGTTTTAATTACACATTCTTTAAGTTTCATCACATAACTTAATGTCCTTTTTTAAAGTGCCTCAGTATATAATCCTGTTAGAAAGCTGCAGATTTAAAATGAAGCAGGAAGCAGCAATGTCATTGTTTCAGCTGATTGTTTCCCTTATGCTGTAGTGCGTTAACTAAGTAATGCTTCACTTGGCTGTGCAGAGCCAACTGTGTTCTCAAGGACATCAGGCTTGCCTGCAGATGAGTCATTACCTTTTGTGCAGCACAAGAGGTATGATGTGCAGCCTCAGCAAGTGTTTGTCCATTGAAGTTGGTTAATAACCTATAGGCCTCTCCTATGGCAAGATGCCATAAATCAATCCTTTGTGCATTCACCAAACAGAAAGGCTGGTGTATGGGCTGCATCTTCAGTATCATCCCATTATTCCCATTCCTACAGCAAGGTACTAATCTGCAAAGACATTTTTCATGTTGTAGACCCTCCCTTCTACTTTCTTTGAGAGCATTTCACAGGCAGCAGTCACAAAGATAGCCATTAAAAGCAGGGGAGACACACTATAGGGTTATGTGTGACTGCAACCTCCTGTAGACTTCCTTAAGATACTGAGAACCTATAAAACCTCAGAGCCAGCCTCTGGGAAGTAACTTCCTCCTGGGGAAGATGAATGGGACCAGTCAGGAAAATTACACAAAATTGAATTTTACTGTTATGTACCTCAATGTTAACATATTTTTTTGTTGAAGGTAAAGCAACAGCTGGTAAAGCAGTTCTTTCCCTCGTATCAGAAGTGGCTTTGGTGCCATTCCAATCCATATGGCAAAGGATTCCTTTTCCTTGACTCTGGGGGCAGTCCTCAGTGCCATGCCTGATTAGTTAAGGCCGTGGGCAAGAGGGAGCTACCTTGTAAGAGGCAGAAGTTATTAGAGGAAGGTGTTTTCAAGCCTCTGTAGGATAAAGGTGATCACTGCACACTTCTAGTTTTGATATCATGAAAGAGTTGTCCCCTTAGGGACAGCACAGTAACAACGAACTTTAAAAGGGCAGATTATAAAACTATGAGGAAAATGGTTAACAGCAGGCTGAAGGGCAAAGAGAAGTACTTAAAAACCATAGAGATCTGCCTGGAGGCTATTTAAGAACATTGTATTAGAGGCACAGATGGTTTGTATACCTCTGAGCAAAAACAGCCTATGAGGAAGGATGAAACTCACAGGGTTACGTGGGAGAAAAGCATGAGTATAGAAAGGTTGAAATGCATCCCTTAAAGACGATGACTGTCTGAATGACAGACGAGGGAATGTTACCAGGAGGGTGGAGAGAACTGCAAAGTCAGTGCTTAGGAAAAGACTACACCAGCTGCTGACTCTGGATCCCCAGGATGAAACACCAAAAAGAACGAGTCTAAGAAAGTCCAGACCACTCTGCCTCTGAAGACGGGGCTACTCCAGATGAGACTCAACCTGAAAAAGCAGCATACTGTTAATCTGAGTCAGCTAGCACAGGCCAAAATCTTAATAAAGCAGTCTGCATTTTTAATATGTTACCAGGCCAAATTTAAGAGTAAAGGAGTCCATTCAATCATAGCTACTCTATGCTAGGACTTTATTTTGACCTTGTATTTTATACAGTTCCAAAAATGCTTTCAACCTTTGCGGAAGAAGGTAAGAGATTTAAAAAAAAGAAATAGAGCAGTCCTAAAAGCTCTGATTTTAGTAGAAGTAAAAACCCTACATAAAACCCTAGTGAAAGAAAAAAACCCTACCTATTCTGACACAGCTTTGGGCTGAGAGAGAGAGGCTATCTGATAAGGATGAAGTGAGGTTTGTCCAGTGTTTTCACACTGATGTGTGATTGGACAGATGCGGAATTTTGTTGTCGTATATCAGAACAAGAACACACTGATTATAAATTAGACAGGGAACATTTCAAGTATCACAAATCTGATGGATGTGTGCAAAAAGAGTCCCTGTGAAATCAGTGAAAGCTATTTTCTAGTTTAAAACCAAGGAAAGGCAGGGGAAGGTTAGAACAACTTATTTTTGCAATAAAACCTTGATGCACATAGTCTCACTGGAACTAGAGCCCTGGCATCTAGGCTGTTTTATTCTGCCCTGTTAAATTGAAACAAACAATTCAGCTGCCTGACTCCCTTCTTTTCTCCTCTAACATGCCAACTATCTTGAGAAAAAAGATTAAGCATTGTTCTGATGAGTGCTGCAGCAGCAGCAGCTTTATAATTTAAGGGCTACATAAAATTTATGGAGCACTGAGAAGAGCTTAAATCAATTTTATGATTTTCATAAATTATTTCAGGCAGATGAACTTTGTGCAAAAAGCCAGTGATGTTTGAGCTGTTTATCCAATTGACAACAACACTGAAAATAGGGATTTTCAAAGACACCTGTGGGAATTACATATTTGAGTTTGATGGCAGTTAGAAGACTTATTCCTTTGAGCTACTTAGTATTCCAATGTAAATTTTTAATCATTCCAAATTGGTTAAAATACTTGGTAAAAATCAAAATTAGAGGAGGGTCAAATTTAGAGCAAATTTGAAATTTCGTTTAAATTCTTCATGTGCTTTTAAACAACGGACGGATAGCCTGTAGTTCTGCTTCAAGTGACAAACCTGTCTGGCACGTGTAGAGTCCTTTTTTAAGCCTTTTCTTACCACAGTGTATTTTTAGGTTGTTGTTTAGATCCAATTTACTGAGGAACCTTGTTCTGTCTGCTTCACACACTATCTGCAAATAACTCCAGCTGCTAAAGAGAAGGATCTGCCTGTAGAGCAGAAAGAGAAACTGTAGCTGGTTCCTTATAGCACATTTCAAGATTATAGAATAGAACAAATATAATTCCATACATTACAGGTATGAATAGAGATTGAACTTCCCTTCTAGAAAAGTAACTAAAGAGCTGATAGGATGCGATTCCCATTTCAACCTAATTTTGGGTGTTATTGGTGATTAAAAGAGCTTTCCTCTCCCTGGGCATTATGGTCATCAGGATACAGGCAGGTTGGAGACCTTTCATCTAATTGGTTCCCCTCTGAGCTATAATTTTCATGTATAATTTTCTGTATTTTAAGCTGCTCCAACTCCTCTAAATTGACATCATTGTGTTTCAGATTATTTCACACTTAATATACTAAACATGGTACTAATAGGAAGAACCACTGCTGAATTCCTGTACTCTGGATGGGATAAATTATTGGGAACTTGGAATAAATTATTTACTGATCTTACTGCATTGCTTTCAGTGAAATGACACTGACAGGTACTGAGCTCCTTGCTAAACCTGAACAAGGTAGTCTGAGGTGAGTGGGTTTAAATTCAAAGAAGTTAAGTGTGGGACAGTCCTGGATCTTGCCACTGAATTTCTATAGACAACAATATACAGAAATAACAGAAGCTTCTTACTCAGTGGTCATATTCATGCAAGAGGGGATTTGTGACTGCTGTGAATGAAACACCGAACACAGTCCATGGTGTGAGGAAAGCTAATGCAATTTCAGCTCTCTAAATTAATGTGTCATGGAGAAGAAATGATCTTACACAGTTATTCTCTGCTTCAGACCTTAGCTGGAGTGATGTGTCTGCTTTTGTGCACTATACTTCAAAAAAGAAAGATACAGTCCAATTGGAAATTTCAACAGAAAGTAATGGTATTGATCAGAAGTCTAGAAGACATGAACTGTAAGACTGAAAGGAGTGGGTAGTACACCCAGAGAAAGGAGATGCAGGGAAAGAAATAGGATTGTGATACCAGTGTTCAGACATATAGAACTTGCTGCAAAGACAGACGTTGCAAATTGTTCTGTATGTCCACTGGGAATACAAAAAGAACTAATGGATTTAAATTGTAGCCAAGGAGATTTAAGGAAGACATTAGGACAGGCTTTCCATCTGTAACAGTAGTGAAATATTGAAACAGATTGCCTGGGGAGGTTGTGGGATCTTTATTGCCAGACATTTTTAAGAACAGGTTAGACAAACTTCTGTCAGGAATGATTTGGGTATAATTGATCCTGCCTTAGGGCAGAGGGCTGGACTAGGTGACCTTGCAAGGTCCCTTCCAGCTCTACTTTCTGTGGTTCTCTTATTAGAAAGGCTGATGTCATATTCCTAGGACCTCACCACTCCTTTCAAAAGCAAAAACATGCTATAGTGATGGCAAGAGTCAGATTTAAACTGACAGTATCTGGGAAAAGGCATCAGCTCAAGGTTGATATCCTGCCTTTAATTACTAACAGTTGAATATATGTAATGCAGATGGACTTGTTCAACAGCTAAATACTTGTGGCTTACACTACTATGAGTTTTTTTGTGACCAGACTATGATCTTTTTAATGTCATGAGAATTTGTTTCTTGTAAAGTGTATTAATCTTATATATTGCAACTTCCTTTTTGCCTCTTGAGTAAGTAGCAGGCAGTGCTATGTCATCTAACATGTTCCAGGTTGGTCACTCTCATTCCACATGCCATGACACATTTGGCCACTTGCTATGTTTTCACTCACTCAGTCACTCAGTCACTCAGTCACTCAGTCACTCAGTCACTCAGTCACTCAGTCACTCAGTCACTCAGTCACTCACTCACTCACTCACTCACTCACTCACTCACTCACTCACTCACTCACTCACTCACTCCAAAGCTCATTCCCCTGCTCCTATTTATCATGAAGCTGATGTTCAGCTTCATTATGTGGCTGTGTTTAAATAAGCTGATGCCACTGCTAATGGGCTTGGTATCCTTCTTTCCATCCTCAGACACTGGATATCCCTCCTGCTGCTTTCTGCTCACATGTTCTTTTATTCCTGTTGATAAATTTCATTTTCATCTCTTTTGCTGCTTTCCCTTCAAGATGTGTTTGCATTACAAACTGCAGTTCAGCAGTTTAGCAGTTGGATTGCATCCAAATATTACCAAATGCCACATCTTTTAATATCAGGCAGAGCAGCTTGAATTTTCTTCCTTGGAGTGCTGTAAAAGACACACTGACATGTTTTCTGTGCAAATGCCAAAAATAAAAAAAAACACTTAACAAAAGATGGAGGGGTGTGAAGCAAGCTGAAAAGTCTGCATTCCCAGGATTTTCTATGTTCCCTGATTTCTGGATTTGGTTCATGACCCAGCTGCTGATCTATGAAACTCTGTGGAACCATGCCAGTTTCTAGCAGCCAAGAATTGTTGCTGTCACTTTTGTGACTGGTGGTACCTTTGTGTTCAGCTAAATAACCATATGTGTTTTTATCCCTAAAGGCCATGCCTGGCCATTGATGATCACAGTATTGCCAAGCCCTTGGATTCTAAAAAATTCATTGTCAAACCATGAAGTAGTATGTATATGTGTGTGTATGTATATAGAGATACATATGTATGCATATACTATATATTTGAGTTTGAATTTGGCCTTTCAGCATTCATGACTTTTGAGTTTTTCTCTGCAGCTACATGGAGAATAAAAACTGAAGTAAAAATAAAAACAAAACCAGAATAAAGCTGGGCGTTTTGCACACTCACATAATGCTTCCAGAATCTGAGATGTGAAAAAAATTCAGCTTATACCATAAAATATGGTAGAGCTATAACTGGATATTTGGCCATTAAATTGTTTTACTGCATCCTTCAGAGAGAAAGATGCTATCAGTTGTTTTTCATAATGGTGAAATGATTGTCAGGATCCTTTAGGACACCCATTACTCTATGTGTTTTTGCTATTTCCTTTTTTAAAACATTTATATGCACTGTAGCTGTGGCTACTGCATGTGATTTGCCCTAGAGGACTTCTCTTGATTGCCCTGAGCTTTGCATCAGAGTCTAGAGTAACTTTTGCCGTGCTTGTTCATCTCTTCTGCTTAAGACTTGTCCTTCACATGTTTTGGAGGTAGATACTCAAAACAACACAGATACTCTGGTGCATCCAGGTCACACGGCTATGTTCCTTGCCTGTGTTGAACATTCTATGTGTGTATTCCCCAGTGTCTGCTGTGGTTGTATATGGGGGGGGAGGGTGGATAAAGTGCACCTCCAGGTCACTGCTCCAGAACCCATGTGCCCCCAGAGTCTCAACTTGAGGTGCACTGGCTTGGCAAAGGCTTTTGTCTGAGGGCAGATTTCCCCTATGTCACTTGCTTCGACTTTGTGCTTTGCATTGCTCAACACACTCCTTTTTTTCTCTTCCTCTGGATACTGTCTGTGGCAAGGGATCCCTTGACCCTGGAATGCAGTTTAATTCATTTTGCCCACTAGATAATACTGAAATTGAAAGGAAGGTAAACCTTGTTATTTAGACACAGCAACTGTGATAGTTTCCTGCTCCTATCAGATGTTTCCTGTGCAACAGTGCTTCTTAGAGTCTTATTTTTCCATAATGGCACTTTTTGGTGGCAATGTATTTCAATTACGAGTGCCCCAATGTACTTTTTCATGTAGCTCTTGGGCTGTTTGCCCTTTAGTTCTTCTTACCTCCTACAGCCCCAGCACAGAGGCTAACATATCATCCAGCAAATCTGCCTTGCAAGGAGTGAAGGTGCCTGTTCACTGCACCTCCTGAGCAGAACCAGTGTGAGTGAGCATTTGCAGTGTGAGACTGCTTCTCAAACTCACTGGTCTAAGGGTTTACATCCCGTTGTACCTCTGCAAACCTCCTGTGTTGCCCTCTGTGCCCTCAGCTTTGGGTTGGCACAAACAGGACAATCATGCCTGTGAAATGCACTCTATCAATTTCCCCAGCTTCTCTCCACCTCTAGGGAGTTCAGAGAATCCACGATGGCTGCAACACCAGCTGAATTTGGGGTCTGAGTGAGTCAGAGACTTTTATGTGCGGATGCAAGCTTTTTTAAGGCACCTTTCAGTGCTTAAGAGCCTGTGTAGGTTCTAATAAATAAATGCTTTTGTCTCAGGTGTTGACTTCAGTGCAGCCATTCAGTACCGCATGCACAAATCCATACCCATGAATCTTGTTGAACTGTGAAGTTTAGAAAGCCATTGTCTTAGTTTTGCATCACAAGCTTGCATGGCACCTACCCTAGCGGATCCCTAATCTGAGCCACAGACTCTGGGGTGCTACTTTAGTACAAAAATATAATAGTAATTTGTAAATGAATCAGGGAGATTTTAAAATCAATTTTCTTCAGCAAACAGTGATTATTGAAATGGTTGCAGTTATCACTGTGGACTGAATGTATAAAGTGCTTCAAGATAGAGAATTGGATTCTCTAAACACATAATTCTTTTATCAATAATTCTTATGAGCAGTCTTCTTTCTACCCTCTCCCTTTTGCAAAAACTCTCCCCTCTATTATCTCCTGGGCTCATTTGCCTCCCGGATAGCTGTGGATTTGTTGGTATACAAATTAATTTTGTTATTGACTAGAATGAACATTTGGAGGATAAGAATGCCATTGCTATTCATACCTAAAGGTAATCAATACCGGTACAGAGGAATAAATATTTTCTAACCAAATGAGCACCCCCTCCAGCCTTATTTCATTTTTCTAAACCCTACAGGACTGTATCCTGGCTCCTGTACATGTCAACAAAGCAGTGAGGGGCAATTGCACTTACATCTTGTTACCAAAGGAGGATCAGGAGAGAAAGAAACTTCTCTTCTGGTCTTGGCTCTTCCCATACTCCAGTTCATCAGTCACTCACTCATAACATCCTCTGTCTACTCTTTGACTGCAATTGTGATAATTATTTGTCTGTCATCAATTTATTACCTCCAACACAAAAGAAAGAAATCCCTTCTTGAAGAGTCTTGATGTCTGCTTGGGAATGGCGGAGAGTAGTCTGCCACTACAGCATTTAAGAGGGAGCATGCAATGGGACATTAAAGTGATGTGGTGTTATTTGCTTCAGCCTGGGATCTGCGGAACGAGTATTATTAGCACGTAAAGAGCAAACGAAAGGGGAAAGAATAGCAAAAAGTGTTGGAGGTTGCCCTGTTCCTGGCCTATCCCACTGACCAGTTCCAGCCACTCGTGACCAATTGTTGGTGCCCTTTGGGTGTTTCAGATGTTTCAGGTTTTCCTTGCCCAGGGAAACCCAGGAGATTTGCTCTCGCTTGTAGCCAGACTCTGCCTTCATTTAAGCCTGAAATGAGTCGGGGGCGAACAGAGCGTCAGAGATGCATTTTGCAAACCCTTCCCGAGGGCTCGCCAAGGCCATGCCTCCATGCGAGGCAGGAGGCCGCGCAGCCGCCGCGGGCGAGCCCGGCTTGCCGCACAGCCGGGCCAGGCCGGGCCGGGCCGCTCCTTGCCGGCGCTGCCTCCGGCCGGCAGCAGGTGGCGGCCGCGNCCGGGCCGGTCCCGCGGGGCTGTGGCGGCTCCGGGAGCGCTCGGCGGCGCTGCCCGCCCGCGGCACCGCGCCCGCCGCACTGCCCGGGCCTGCACTGCCCGCACTGCCCTGCCCTGCCCGGCCCTAGCCTTCCCTGCCCTGCCCTGCCCTGCCGGCACACGGCGCGCGGCTGGGGTTGGCAGGGTTGTCCTGTTGGGTTTTCTCTATTTCCCCGTTTTCCCTTTTTCTCCTTCCCTCCTCTCTCTCCTACGTATCTAGGGTAACACCTGCTGCTCTGGTTTGTATTTGATTTGGGATGAGTGAGGAGCAAAGTGCTGCGAGGGGCAAGTTAGAGCGATGCTTTCCTCTGGTGAGAAAGGTGTGTTCCTGGGTTCCCAAAATCACAGCAGCACAGAGCATTCTGAGTTGCAAGGATCATTGAGTCCAGCTCCTGAGCCTGCACAGGACACCCCAAGAATCAATCAAGTGCCGCCCAAGAGCATTGTCCAAACGTTTCTTGAACTCTACCTGGTTTGGTGCTGTGACCACTTCCCTGGGGAGTCTGTTCCACCCCCAAACCACCCTCTGAGTGAAGAACCTTTTTCTAATATCCAATCTAAACATCTCCTGACAACTTCAGGCCATTCGCTCAGGTCTTCTCCCAGGTTGCCAGCAGTGGCTGCTTGTTGAGGGCTGCACTGTGGTGGCACCTGCTGCGCTCCCAGTTCCCACTGTTCTACCTTTGCTGCCTCTTGCCGTGCACTGTGCCACCGTGGGTTGGTGCCATTAGGAGCTGGAGCCCAGGGTGTCAGGGCCTCAAGGCTGGCGAGCTCCAGGGGGAGGATGTGGACAGGGATGAGGCACACCAGGGCTTGCACACTGCTGTGGCTGCTGACCACCACGACCCAGGATTATTGAGCTAACTGATGGATAAGGCAAAGTCAGGCCCCTCATGTTGGTTAGGGATGGGTGGGAGATTAACTGCAAAGAGTATGGGGGACTGTCTGTGGACCACCCAGTAAAAAGACCAAAAAATAGAGCTTAGCGAGACAGCCTTAAAATTCAATGAAGAAAAGCTATAGTGGAAAAGAGACTGCTTTCTGATGTAGGGTACTGGTTATGGGCTGTATCTTGCAATTATTATACACATAGTTGGAAACTTAGTTAAGTGAAAAGTCTCCATTGGCTTCAGTGGGAGCCTCTGTAACAGCCTCATGGGTGTGAGGGAGCCATAGCACAATTCTGTGTGCTACTGCTGAAACTTGAGTATCATCAATATCTGAGTCTTGCAAGTTCTCTTTGATGTGGTTGGCTCTGTTTGCAGTGCCTTGACCTGTTATCTGTACACATTATTTATCACTTATCTCCTGGCACAGATGTGCCCAGAATTTTATTAAGCAGAACAAACTGTAGTTGAATATTTAGGCTGAAGTGCAATTGGTAATGCAAAAGCAGTGGCCCTAGCAAGGTGTGATTTCTAATATGCTATAAAGTGCAGAAGAGCTCGGGTCAATTAATCAATATTTGTGGAATTGCACAGTAAAATTTCCAACTACTGGATGTTTGATACCTGGATATTTAATCATTAGACTATGTATATTTACTGAGCCTGTATGCATAGGCGCTGTCTTAAAAAGGCAGCTGGAGACATAAAGTCCTGCTGGAGACATAAAAGCATGCTGGAGGTGAAAAGATTTTCTGATATCTCTGAATCTGACCTCTTATGGGAATAGGATCCATGCACACATCAGGTGATGAAACTTGCACATGATATAGAACAGCTCATTTAAATGACTCTGCCATTTGGTGGCTGCCTGACTACTCACAGCTTCTCTTGAGTGCCAGTCCAGTCTTTTTGAAATGAGAACAGTAAGATAGTTGTCCTTAGCAAAACACGATGAAACCTGCCAGTGAACATTTTCACATGCTTTCTCTTTGTTTTGTAATTGTATTTTTAAATAGAAGTGAGCAGCCACTGAGATTTTGACCTGAACACTTAGCAATGTAGACGTAGTTGGAAAGCCAGTCCTATGTCCACAAGGTCCACCTTTCCCCCTTATAATATCAATCCCATAACCTTGAATGATTTTTTGAGATATCTGTAGACTTAGCTGAATGAAAGCAAGGGATGAACAAGCCATTTTGTTTCTCAAGCAAATAAATGCATCTGTATTAATAAACATGGATGTCTGAAGTTAAGCATCAAAAATCTTTTTTTGATATCTCAGTATCTGTTCTCTGTACTCTCATTAGCTTTTTAGGTGCTAGCTTTTTAGCTTTCTGTGGCAAAGACCAGTCCTTTCTCCATGACAACCTCCAATTCCTTCAGCAGAGCACTTTCTTTAAGCACCATGTCTCTTGAGCGTTTTGAGGCATTGAGCACAGCTTCCCCACCCCCATGGTTGGCTGCTACAGTCCTGCTGATGGGGTTTCACCCAGACAACAGTGAGACACATGCCAAAGAGCAGGGAGAGAGGAGGAAGAAACATGATCTTGTCTCTAGACACCTTTATTCTGTTCCACCTTTATTTCCCTACCACTGGGAAGCATAATTTCTGCATAGGCTGTCTGTCTTCTGTGAGTGAGGGAGACAGTAGTAAGTCAGACACTAAGACAGCAGAGCCGTCACTGCTCCTCACAGCTCACAAAGAATCGGACCTGTGGGAACAGCTATGCTTTGCTGCTGAACCACTAAAGGCCAGGGATGATGCCACAGCCACCGAGGTGAGATCTCACTTAAAGCTGGAATTTTACCACTCTGCTTTCTCTGCCAAGGTGACTGCTTCTCCTTGGGCGACTGCTCAGCTGGCATATTCCTCTGATTGGCCCTCTTTATCCTCCTATTGATGACAAGGTACTCCTAAGTGCATATTATTGCAAATAAATGGGCATAAATATCTATTAAGAACTACAGAGAGTAATGCTACTGATAATTAAATTGGCAACCCCATCTGCTGTGCAGCTGACCAGGGTTAGTTTTGCTTTACTTCAGCAGCTGTGTCCACACTGTCTTGAGGTGAAACTTAAGTTCCTCTTTGCCTGTCTGGCAGGCAGTGATCCTGTAAAGTGTAACTCTTTGAAGGCAGGCCTCTTTACATGGCTAAGCACGTCCAACATGCTCCAGGGCCACCCTGTACACACAGGGAGCTGGGCCCCAAACTATCTGTGGGGGCAGCAGGGCTCCCAGTAACTAAAGCCACTCCAGAAGTTGCTCTTTCAGAGAGCTCCAGATGAAACCAGAGAGGCTGTTAACTTCATGTGAAATAGAGGTTTAAAAGCTCAGGTGTCCTTTCTAATCTAGAGCAAAGGGGGTCTGTTAGTTGTGTCGTGGGTTTATTGCTCTCTTTCAGGAAGTCTGAGTCTGGGGCAGTTGTCCCCCCTCCCACTGGGGGACCACAAACAGGTGGCAGAGTTTTATGACCATCCAGGCCTTCTCAGGTTGCTGAATGGGTGGGGGAATCCCTTCTAGATCCTGCCCAGCTGAGAAGGGGATTCCAGGGGGTTCCTACTGCGGAAGAGGCTGACAACCCAGCTCTGCTCTAATTGCAGCATCAGAAGGGGGCAATATTAGAGATGCAAATGATGGAGGGTATTTACTCCTCCCCCCCACCCCCCCACTCTCTCCAAGAAGCCATTTCTGTTCTTTTGCACCCAGTTTTAGCAGCTCAGGAGTACTGAAATACCAAGAGCTCTTGGTGCTTAAACCAAAAATGAAACAAAGAAAGAATGAGAGAAGGTTGATTCAGTTTCTTGTATAACAATATCCATCCTTCAAACTCTGGGATAAATATTGGCAGAATGAGAACCTTCAGTGAAACACCCACTTTGAATTTCAAGCCCAAATTTCTCCCACCATATGCAAAGACTTTGTCATCACACGATCCTTGTCATCACATCTGTTTGATCAAAGCGTTCCTGGACAGATAGTGGGGGTTGTGACTGCCAAGCAGAAAAAAAAAACAGTAGTTGTGTGCCTTATCCAAGCCTGTCATTGCTCTTATGGCTGCACTCACAAAAGCTACCGCCTTTGCCTGCAGAGCCAGTGTTTAACACCTTTGTTTACTAGAGCTCCAGATAACCAGAGCTCCAGTTCTCTGCAGGAGGTGCTACAGAAAAGCAAGAGTCTTTCCTAGCTTATTCAGAGTCCTGGGGTTTCTGAAGAATGTACAGGAAGGCCTGTCTAGGAATTAATATTCCCACCATCCCTTGCCTATTTTTCAAAGCTTAATTAATGGGGCTTTAAAATCTGGGTAATCTTTCCCACATCCCTTCTCCTCCACACTACGGTAGTTCATTTCTGGACTACAAGTGTTTGCACCAACCAAACATATCAGCAGGTTTAAAAAAAATGAAACAGGTACTTTACATGTAATTAATTTAGTGATTTGCTCAGTTGCTGATTCACGTACATAACCTCAATTACCATTAATGAGAGTTATGTAGGCATGTCAAGGGCAGAATAGACCCCTAATAATCTAACATGGAAAGTTATTACATTACTGCTGTAATTATATCCTGCACACACATCATTTCTACTTTGCTTCATGAACTGCTTTTCAAATGTGGTGGCTACTCATCTATTATGCTGCATATGTTAATGCTGAGGTTACACTAAGCATTATCTTTTTCTCTTCATTGTTCTGCTGCCTGTTCACAAGAGATACATGGAGCTAAATAAGTAACCTGCCAGTTGGTGTTTTTGCAAAGCTACAAGTTTTGGATTTTTGAAGGTGATACTGGAAGCCAGAAACGATCATAAAACAACAAACCTCAGCAGAACAGCATGTCATCTCTCCTTCAGCATTTTATTTTTATTTATTTTTAATTGGAATCTGAGCAAGCATTGCTGAGACACCTTTAGCCTCATGGTCAAAGAAAGTCACATGTACATGAATCATACCTCTGAAGGAGGTGTTGAAACAATTCTGCTCTTCCAGAGGATTTTTAGTCTTTGTTAAATAATTTTTCTTTTGGGAGAGAGAAGGAAGAGGGGTAGTCCTATCCTGGTGCACCAATTGGATGCAATTTGTTGCCAGAAACTAGAGAAATTGAGAAAACTGAATGTTATCTAATTGGTGTAAATACCAATTTTCAGGCAATAAAGCTTAACACAGCTGGCTCAGTCTGCTCTATCTCTTGTTTTGTCCGGTGAAGCAGTTTTTGGACAACTGCTTTTGGGTTTTGGATGTGGGACATATTCTGCCTCTGTGTTTGTGCCACTGCTCTCTGAACTGTCACATATATTTCAGTATCTTTGTCTCGAGGCTCCCTCCTGCACTTCTGCAGAAGATAAGGCCTAATACATTTCTGAGTATGTGGGCTACTGTTCAAGCCTGCGTATTTGTAGTAGTGTAGTGTATCTCTGCAACTAATCATCGGCTCCCCGTGGCCGTCTTGCCATGACAATCATGCCCAGTGCCTTGGATAATATACTGCTGTGGAATTAGAGGTACACACAGTATGCCTGCACCTTTACAGGATCACACAGCTAAGCCAAGTAGTTCAGATTAGCTTGGCAATTAAGGGATAGTGAGAAGCAGGGAATCCTTAATGCTGACTGACAACATGGCAGTAGTCGATGGGAAAGGAAAAGAAGCACTTGCAAAAAGTTGAAGGTTGTGAAACAGCCAAAACCCCTGAGTTAATGCTTTGTTTATACAATCACCATCAGGCAGGTGGCATGTTCTGGGCTGAAGGTAAATACCAACATCCAGAGATCTCATACTGAGGAATTTGGTTTAACTACTTCTGTTTGTGTAGGGCCTAATGTTAGTTAAAGTGTTGCTAAAAGAGAGCTCTGTTTCCAAGGTAACAGCTACCTAACTTTATTACTAAAACTGCACTAATTCAAACAGGGATCTGAACAAACAGATTCATGTTAATTTCAAGCTCCATTAGAAACACAAGGAAAAAAATCAATGTTCACCAAATGGAAAAAGAAAAGAAATCAATAAAGAAATTTTATTTTCAGCCTTTTAAGTGGGTTTTTGTAAACAGTAGAGGTTAAAAAAGTGAAACTACTTGAGAGCGATACACAGCATCCTTGTAAGCTGTACTGTAAACAGGAGAACAAAAAGATTCCGTGATAATCTACGAATAGTTATTAGAGCTGTAAAAGCTTGAAAAATAGAAGCACAGAAGTGGAATGGCTGTGACTCAAGAGCTATGGCCAGAAGCCTCAGAGAAGAGCACAGGTGTGGTTGTGTCATGGCCTACATTACCCTCAGCGGGGTGGGCGACAGCAGCTGTGCCTGTGTCACTGCTGGGACTCAAACATTTGCTAGCAACCAACACACGAACACTTATGTTTGACTCCTGCCATGTGCCGAAGCCCCTGCTGCCCCCATTTTCCCTGCTGTGGTGTCCCTTGCGGGCAGAGGGCAGGTACACTGGTATAGCTGCAGGCTGGGCACAGCTGGTGGCACGCTGGCACAGTGACAGCTGGGACTGTTGGGTGGCACATGCCACGCAGAGTGGTCTGGGAGGTGGGGTTTTACTCGTGGTTGACACATCAACTTAGCTCTTGGGAGATCTGCATCCATCTCCTCCGTGCTCTCAGCCTTTGTGCTGCCCCTCCAGCTATAAAATGGGGGTCACAGCTCTGTGGTGCCATTTAAAGGCTAAACCCAGTGTTAGGAGCAGCGACTCAGAAGGCAGCAGGGTTTGGAGGGCACTAAATGAGCCATTTTGAAATCAGGCCTTTGCATGGTAACTCGGCTCTTCATGCTTTACAGGACATTTATCTGATTCCAGAAGCTGCAGTTCCTTTCCTTGCAAATTAAGGCTGTCTTGGCAGGTCCCTGAGTTTTAAAACTGTTCAGAAAAGATTTCTGCAAGGAGTAGCAATGGCTTTTCCCCTTCACCGGGCCGTATCTTTTCCAATTTGCCACTGTAAATAAATACTCTCATTTCCAAAATCTGGATGGAGGAAGGAGGGAGCTATAAAGTGATAACTTCCTGAATTCACCACAATACTGTGTTTCCCAGACAAAATATTGTTTTATTATTTAAAAGAGTGAAAATAGTTGGCTGTATCCTTGAAGTGCCCAAAATGCAGTGAGTGACAATTCCTGATAGAAGTCCTCCAGCTCTTCAGGATCCAAATTATTTCAATATTTTCTGGAACAATGTATCTCATTCCTTTCTCTAAAACTTTTACTACTGAGCACTCTCTTCAAATAATGAATTTTTAAATAGGTGTGTGATAGTAGGTTTTACCTACCTGGCTAGAAAACAGTGAAGGTAATGTCACATGCCTGCCCTTTGTGACTAACAAATGGTCTTACTAGGGCTCTCCAAAACAAGGAGGGAAGGGCACAGAGTAAGCAGCCAGTGCTTGTACACCAAGCATCTAGTTTTTTGTCTTTACATTCCTTGTACCTGTAAAGAAAAAAATCTGGCAGGATGAAAGGCAAAATCTCAAGGTCATGCACTGATAAGGCCTATCTGGTAAAGAGACAAAGCAAATGGAACAAAAAGGAAATCTACGGCAAAATGCAGTAGTTTATTTTAATAATCCTCCTAAGGGAAACTAATGATTGGAATGTCTTTCAGAACACCCTAAAAGATTTAACCAAATAAAACCTGAGTGCAGCAGTCCTTTGAAAGGAGAGACTGATGACAACAGAATTCTCTGGCAACATTTGTGATGATTTTTGTCAGGACAGCTGGTTTCTCTCAATATTAGTCTTTTGTAGAGGAAGCCTCTATTAAAATAGCACATTATACCCTTTTCCTCCTCTCCTCTCCTCCTTCCTAGCCACCTCACTGGTATTACACTGTTTGCCCCAAATTCTAAATGGTATTTGCTCTAAATCTTCTTTGATTCAGTTACTTCACCTTGGCATCCCATCAGCTGGCAAACACAAGTAATGAAATGAAGGGAACACAGTTAAGTTGATATCTTAAATGCACACAAATCCCACATGCTGTGGCAACAACAAAATGAATAACAAACACGCTTCATGAAAATCCTCTTAAGTTCCTTTTTTTTTCAATTCCAGCCTTGCGTACAGGAGGAGGAACATCTTAAAATATAATCCCGTAATATTCCTGAACTAACAACATTGGCATGACGCACAGGATGGTCTTATGCTTCTCTGCATATCTCAGACAATCACAGCTGCTGCTAGTAAATTAATGGCTGCAAGGGGGTTGGAAGAGGAAGAACGAGGAGAAAAAAGGGAAATGAAAGCCTCGTAGGTGGCCTTGTCTCTGCCAAAATGAAATATTTTCATTGGAACTTTTTCCATTCAACAATTGGCAGCTTTATCCAGAGGCCTTAAACAGAAAAATTCTTACTGTTTTGAGAGTGACTGCTAATGGGATGCAGCACTATCTGCTAATGTAAATGAATCAATATCCATTTGATAATAGTTTTCTCTTTAAAGTGCCTTTCTTTTTCTTTCTTTTTCCTTCTTTTTCTTTACATTCTTGCCTATCAGGTCTGCCTGCTTCCCTTTGCCCTGGAAATTAAACCTTGGTACTTTATGTAAGCTTTATGCTGGAGACATTGGCTGGTATTTCACTGTCAGTCAGGGTGTGATTCTGCTGTGACATTTTCAGCTGTATTTTTATGGTAGCTGCAGTTAAACCAACATGAAGTATAAAAACAAACACTTTTTTTCCTGACAGAGTTCATTTGTATCAGTGAACCAGACTAAAAGGTGCACTACCCAAAGCACTTTTGGCTGGTTTTACTTACATCTGCCCTAGAGGGCTTTGCTAGCCTGGACGTAGCTGTGCTGCCAGCAGCTCACATGGAGAGTTGGGGGTGTGGTGTGTCTGTGCATGTGTGAAGGGAGGGTAGCTGAAGTGCAGAGTAAATAGTGATAGAAAAAAATAGGACTAATTATTCTGGTGTTTGGGTGAAAACCCCCAAAGTGCTGAAGTTAGGAGAAAAATTATCAGGGCATCCTGACATGTCCAAGACCCACTGACTTGTGCTGTCTGTTGGATTCGGTGGAGCTGTCTGAAGAGGTTGCTGACTTCTGCCTGTTCACCTCACCTCAGCCAGAGCTTACTGCTCTCCGAGGTAGGCTATGATGAAACAACTGACCTGGTTGTTCCTTCAGCTGGCCCAAGTAATAACCAACCCTATTTGATTCACAGAAATTGTTCTCAACAAATGCTTTATTCATAACAGTCCTGTAAAACATCTGATTTTCAATGTCAAAGCTTCCTGCCTGCTCTGGACTTCTTCAGGTGGATTAGAAGGGTGGACAGAGCACACAGGAAGAATACTATTAAGGTAGAAAGTGATTTGATAGCCACAGCCAGTACTTTAATCAGCAAGGACAGTTATCCTTGGGGCTGAAGTCTTTAGTGACAATAATCAATGGCCAATGGTTCTTTTCTTCCTCCTACCTTAATAAAGCACAACCCACAAAATCAGTGGTGAAGGGACATAGGAGGAAAGGGAAAGAAACCAAAAGGAAATGCCAGGCAGCCCCTGTGATGGTGGGAGGGCCAGAGGGACAACAGTGGAGGCATGCAGAGCCCCAGGATGCAGGAGACTAGGAAGATCCTGAGGAAGGAGGGAAGGGGAACCTGTGATCAATGGGCTCACACTGTTACGAACCCATAATCTCAGCATGTAGAGTAGAGTGGGACTCCCTCATTTACTCACTTAAACCTGTGTTTTCCCTTTCAGTTCAGAACTGTTCAGCTGCTATGCCGCTTTTACTGGAAAGTTTTCCCAATTTTATTGGAATGTCCTTTGTCTCCCTTTTCCCTTTCTGGCACATAGTCTTTTGCACTGTTAAATATTGATGCATTCTCATTCCACAAAATTGTCTGCCACTTGAGTTTCTTTGGCCCTGTATGTTGTTTTCTCTTCACTGCTTGCTTTCAACCTCTCTGGACCCAGAGAGAAAGAGGAGTGGGGCAGACTGAGGTGAATTGATCATCTACAGTAAGTCAATGTAATTCCACTGACTAAATAAACTGAATTACTGTAGCTGAGAACTGGCTTTGTCACGTCTCCCTCTTCTGTGTATTTTGTATTGCCTGTTGTGAACAAAACCCCACAAAACAACAGAAAACCCCCACTCCACCAAAACTCTGGTTCTTTCTGGTTTTGCTGTCCTAAGAGGTGCAGCTGTATGCTAATAGTCTACTTCACCAGTGGGAGACAGAAAGGGCTATAGCATGCTTTGATAAACCAGGAAGCAGACTCTGACACTGGTGTTCAGGGAGAGAAACATACAGAGCTTTTTTTCCCACTTTCTTTCCCTCACGTCAATTTCACAGTCTTTTAGTTCTGTTGACCTCCATGGAGTCCCTCCTAATTTACAGTGCCATAAACAAAGTCGGAAGGAGGCCCCCTAAAATGTGCAGAATTGTTTTCGGCTTGCACTGAGGAGCATGGCCTATTCCAGGGATTTGCAAAGGCATCTCTCCACCCAGTGAGTTTCTTGCATTATAGACCTTCTCCCATGCTTCTGCTGCTGTTACTGGCATATTTTATTTGGATGGGTAAGAAGCAAACAGCAATGCAATCACACAGTCTGCTGCTTTGGAAGAATCGGAGAGACTCAGTTTCTGCCCTGTTTCCTTTTAAACTCCTGGAAGTTGCATGGTCAAGGCTGGAGCAACAGTCAAGCCCTTGACGATGCCAATACCCTGAGGATGTGTTTGGGTTTACTGTTCTGCTGATTGATTTCATGCCACGAGTGGCCTGGAAGCCCTGTGCCTTCCTGTGCCCTGGTGCATGTCCTGGGTGTGACATTAATCAGACTATATGGGCTGTTCCATCTTATTGCTTAATTAAGACTTGACAGTTATTTACATGAGATTAATACCTATTTATATGGAGCTGGAGTTTCATCTGTTTGGGGGATGAGTTATTGAACTGCATTATATGAAGGAAATCAATAAAATATTACTGGGAATGAGAATGACATTCTCTCCCTTGCACTTCAGTCCTTTCACCAAGCTCAGAGAAAAAACTCACTCAAGGGAGATGCTCATGTGTGCAGCCAGCTTTCCATCTTCCAGCTAGACGTGATGTCTATTAATATCGCTGATCACCTTGCTCTCATGACCTGAATCATAAAGTCGAGACCTGAGGGAGTGCTGCCAAGAATGAGAGGTGCTTTTAACCAGTTACAGCGTAGTGACCCTGTTATGGTGTGACTCAGAGCCCAGTCTTTCCAGGGGTGACTACAGAACCGACACCCTCAAACTGGTCTGAAGTTGCTATGAAATGAGTGCTTTGTAAGACCATATATACTCATTATTCATGAGAAACAGCAGAGAAGTCATCACTGGGTGATGTCCAGAACATTTAGCCTAATTCCAGGGTTTTGTTACACTAATACAACCTATTTACCAAAAGCAAATAGCTTCCCCTTAATTTCATGTCTTGATTGTGTTCCAGTGCTGTGAAGATTTTTTCCTGACCACTTTTCCTGTCTGTGGTGACTTCCCTTGAATGGAGCTGAGCAGGACACTTCTCTCATAAGAGACACCCTTCCAGGAAAGCTCCAGGTGCTCTAGAAAACTAGAGCTAGTCTTTCTGCCTTGTCTTCCATATTTTTCCTTTCTCCTCCAAGCTGGACCTCTGGGATGGATTTGACACACACTCTCTCTCCACAAAGACATATAGTTTCCCCTTGGTGAGTGGCTGGTTACTTTCCAGTGCCAGTTTTCCTGCTCTTCCACCCAGCCTTATCCCCAAAAAGAAAGTGCAGAGGCTTTGTCCTTTTGTGTCTTTCTCTAAAAAAACATTTCTTTCTGATACCATTTGATTTACAACCTGTCACAGAAGAGGGTTTCCAAGAAACTGAAAGCTTTTTTTCTTTGTAATAAGTGTTCCTATCTTTGTAATAATCTATTCTAACACATGACCAGAGTCAGGCCCAGAGATGTGAGATGGTCTAACATTCACTGACTCAAGTGGCTGCTATAACAAGTGCAAGGAGAGGGGAAAATGCTAATGTGGAGTGAGGGATGGACTTCAGTTCACAGGTGTTTGCTGAGATGGCAGAGTTCATCTCTAGCCTGGAGCTTCTGTTGGTTTGAAAAGAACAACGCATCTCCTTCTAAAGTTTTGGCAGAAGAAGAGGGCTTTTCTCTTACTTGTAAATAATTCAGAAGAGTCTTTTGAGTCAATAATAAAACAAGGACAACTTTCACTTCTAGCCATCTTCTCACTGTCCCTCTTTCTCTTCATTGCTTGTTTTAGCTTTGCTGCCATTATTACCAAAAAGTCTCCTCGACTGCTGGTACCATAGGAAAGAGTTCACAGAGCTAACAAAGGAGATGCTGTCTTGACAGTAGGCACTGCTTAAAGCAGGGGTTAATGTGCTTTTCTGGCCTCAGATGAACCCGGTTTCAGGGCACTCCTGTGTTCCAGCTGTCCTTTTCCTTTCCTGCTAAACATCATCTCTGCTTTGTATCTGCCACCATAACTGCAGGTTGGAGGTGCTCCCTAACCTAGTTCTGTCACAGTAATCTGGGTCAGCCTCAACACTTCCAGTACTATGTTTATTCTTGTAACTCTCATCACTTCAGCAGTTGGGTTAGAGAGCCCTTTTATGTGCAGTTATGCAGACAAAATTGAGGGGGAAGTCAGCTCCAGAGGGGACTGAGGGGAGCGGGACAGGGGTGCCAGTGGCCATGACAGCAGGCTGACCATTCCCTAAAGCACACAATAAAAAAACCTGGGCAGGAGGGACAGCCCACATCAGAATTAAGCATCTTGAGGCCTTTGTCCTCTCGTGATAATGAGAGTAGGTGGGAAGTATACAGATTTAGAAGTTCATTCCTAAATTCATTATGTGCTTGCATATTAACAAAGGCTAAATTGTTAGCTAAACTCCTGTCACCTTGCCATGGCCCTTCTCTAGCTGAAGTGACTGATTTGAGACTCAGCATTGCAATGGGCCTTGTAGGGTGCAGGTACCAAGCTGCAAAAGATTTTCTGAAGAGAAGGTCATTACAGTTTCTCAGGTGTGCCTTCAAGTTGCTGAAAACGTGCATGGGCACCAAATAGTGCAAAAGCTGATGAGCTCAACCTCCATGGAAACAGCACAGCAGCAGATGGATTTGCTGAGGAATGTAAGTGCTGGCAAATGCTAGGATTTTTTTTTAATATCAAAAAGGAGAAAACTGAAAAATTTGGATCTGAACTTCCCTGAAGTTTAGTAGAGGAGCGAGGAGGCACTGTTTGTATCAGAAGTTTTGGTCTATCTCCTTTTTTGATATTTAACTGTTGTCAAAAGGCATCAGTGAAAGAAAGAAAATAAATCATCTAGACACTGTGCTTTATTATTAGCTATGCTTGATATTTTCCTATCTGCTCTTCTTCTAACCCTTCTCGCCTCTATTTCCATCCTTCATTTCACTGAGATTATTCTACATAAACAGCTAGAGTCATTTCTCTATAAAAAAAACCAACTACAAAATCTTTAGACATTTGGCCCTGGAAAAGAAACACATTGTAAATAATATACAGGAGTAAGAGCCTCATGAGGATCTGAGTCCAGGCAGATGTCACTAACTTGGAACTGAGTAAAACAGCCCTACTATCTCTGAAAACAAACCAGCCCTGCGGTCCCAGCCCCTGTCACCTCTTCAATAATACCTGATCACTGGAGTAGGCTTGGCAATTCAAGGAAAGCTGTCCTTGGCCTCTTGTGACACTGGCACACAGGCATACACTGCCAGCTCAGTGTCGAATTGTTATGACACCGGAGTCACTCAACATTTTACACGCAGTTGGAAGCTGCTTTTACATGACTTCCATCTCCTCAGGCTTTTCAACCTCTTTTTTCAGTTTCTCCCTTTAGCCAACAGAATGAATATGTCAAGAGTGCTTTCAGACCCACTCTCCTGGGCACATTCACCTGAATGAAAACGAGTTTGTGGCTGTGAGTGCGATATACATTTAGTGAGCTATCTCCAGAGATACCTGTGGTCACTTTTTCAATTCAGCCCTAACTAACTCCATGTCATGGTGGAAATGAAGCAGCCAGTGTAAATAAATAGATGTTTTGTGCCTGCGGTTTAGATCACTTAAACTGTCTTTTAGAGTTGAGGTAGAGGGTTAAGAAATGACTGTGGCAGAAAAGTCTTAGCAGCTACTCACACTGAAGTACACAGCCAACCCCTGAGCAAGGATATCCACAGAGGACAGTGGCTGAGCGCTTGGAAGTGTTTAGATTCACACTTGGGTTTATAGCAGTGTGATTTTCCTGTGGAGCCAAGCTTTTAAATGTTAAATTGAATTGATTTGCGGATTTATATCAGTATTTGATATGCACACATGCACATATTTATACCCTCATATACCCATGTGCTTAATCTAACTTTTCACCTTTGATCACCTCAGTCCTTAGCCCTGGCTGCTTGAGAATACTTTTCTTCGAGAACAACTTTTTGGTTGTGAATTCCCCTGGGATTACATAGCTGGAAATCTCAACTCTAATTAGAACAAATTCATCTGCTTGTAAATGTGAACATATAGCTGAGATTTCATACCTCAGACAATTTCCTTTAAGCTTCTGCACATTGGCCAAGAGCAAAAATTTCTTTCTCAAAAACAAAATCTTGCTTCCACTCAAAAATCTACCATCCAATCAATCAACTAGTTTGTTTGCTGGTTTTGCTGTATGTACAATATGAAATCCCCTGGAAAGTGACATTTGCAATAAACAATTATCAATATATATCATTATGAGTGCTTGAAAAGAAGACTTTCTGCTGCTGGGTGGCTGAGGATTTCCAGAGGAACACAGCAAGGGTTTCCAATTGTAGCAGGTTGGAAAAAACAAGATTTTAAAGTCAAAATGACTGACAGAACTACTGTTTTAGGGAGTTGCTTAGACATTTTAAAATGCACCATTTATACTTATTTTCTCTTCCAGATCTCTGCTAAGACAAATTAGCAGTATGGGTCAAGACATTAAAAAAGAAAACTTAAATAAAGTCTCAGATTTAGGGTTTGTGCCTGTAAATTTCTTGGTATAAACAAGAGGCAGTGGTATGGCACAGTAAAAATCCAAGTGTCAGTCATGCCAGGGTGACTAATATAACTCACTTGTGGCCTCATTAATCATGAGTGAAGCAGGCATCCCAAATTCATGTCAGTAACAGCTTTATGCCACCCTGACAAATAAGAAATCCTCTATAGATATCCTCAGATAGACTGAGAAACCCTGGTCCTTTCTGGTGTAAACCACCTGAGCTCTGCAAAGGGCTGACAAGCAATGATCATTTTTCTTAGCTGAGCATCTGACCTACATTTGCTATTCATTATTACTGTATTATTTTTGGGGAGTTCTTCTTCTGGCTCTGAACAAAGTGTTTGTCTTGTAATCTAACCAGACTGGGGATGTCTCCAAATACTCTTTGGGAATTTTATAAAAATTGCAGCCTCTGCCTTAGCTATAGAAAATAAATTGAAGGTTTGTTTCCCCTCAGGTGAAACTGATACCATCTTAGGACAATTTTGATCCCTGGATAAGGGGATCACACAAGCAATCCAAAGAAACATTTACCACTTGAGTTGTTAGATTGTGAAAGGGTGGTAACTAAAAAAGGAAATATTTGGATAAGTTTGGCTAGATTTCTTTAAAAGCTCTTTTCTTCCTGTTCTTCCAAGTTGTGCACATGGAAGATTTTTCTTGCCTCTCCCTGTCTCTATGCCTCTACAGCAACATTCATTTGGGATGAGGGAGACGTGTTGCTGTCAGGACTGACTCGGTTGAAAAGCTGTCACTACTTTTTGGTAGGAGTAGCATCCACGTGGATTAGGTCCTTGCTCTGTGTGACCTCACTGCTACACGCACTAGCAGAAGGGAGGCAATACAGATGCTGGGCTAAGGGCAGGATCCCCCACCTCTTTTGGGGGCTCTCTGTGTGTGGGTCAGCTTAGTCTAAGAGCCAAAAACTCTATGAGGAGAAGGAAAGAAAATCCATTTCTCTCCTGCATCCCCTCTAAGTATGTCTTTGTATATTTGCCTCAAAATTCAAACTTTCATCAACAAGCTCATTGTAGAGTGGTGCTGATCAGGAGCCCTTCTGACTGCTGTCCAAGACCTCCATGCGGCCCTTTAAAGGCAAGACAGTCTGCCTTTCCAGCTCATCTGTGCCCAGCCCATTCCCTGGCCCCAGAGGGTGAGCTGCAGTTTGGTTTTGCCAGCCTGGAGCCTGCAGGACACCTGTGGGGCTGTGCCAGCCTCCTGGGGCCGCATCCACCACGCCTGCCTCAGCAGTGGAGCATCTGGAGGAAATGTGAGGTTCAGATTTCATGGAGCATTCTCAGCCCAAAGAAAATGGCACAGCTGACTTCTCCTTTCGACATGAGCTGCCATGCAGGGCGACAAAAGAGCAGCTGATAGGCCACATGCAGCTCCTGAGTGCATCTGCTGCTGCTGCTCGTGGTGCTTGGTGAAAGCCTCCAGTGGGGTTGAAGTGTGGCAGCCAGATGTGTCCTCACCTCTTTGCCTCCTCACTGTGTAGTATCATGGAGCAGGAGGAAGAGCCAAAAGCAGCAGAGAACGTATCGCCAAGCACCCTGATGCTCATACCCGCTGGAAAAACAGAGCTTCCTACAGGCAGACAACTGGTACTGCAATATTCCTCCCAAATCCCAGCATGTTTAATGTGCTCTCAAGATAATTGAGTATGCAGTTGACGATATGTAAATGCCTGTCATCAAGAAGGTCAGATATTTTCAGCTGAAGTTGATAAGGTGGTAATATGGATGAATAGAGACTGAAAAAGAAAGACCTGGACCAAAATGGTTTTCTAGATGTTTAGTGAGAAGGTAAAAGTCATTCCCTCTCCCTAGGACAGAGCAGCTCATGAGTGTGATTAGCAGTGATGAGTGCATGGCAGTGTGTGAGCCTAGTCTGGGCAGCCTGGCATGCTGCAATGTGGGAGAGCACCAGGCTGCTAGCAGACCAGCAGGTTACATCCCAGGATGCACACATAGCCTGTGAAGTGTCTGGTGGAGCAGTCACCCATGCGCTTACGTGGCATGAGAGCGATGTCCCTTGGTGCCTACATGCCTCCATCTGAAAATAGGAGCCAAGAGGAATAAAAAGAATAGGAATAAAAAAAGGAAAACTGAAAATGTAAGGAGGATTCTGGTTAGTCTAGCCCAGTGATGAATTCAAAACCACAGTGAAATATTCATTATTTATTGGCAGTAATATTTATATCATGCATTTACAGAGAAGAGAGGACACAAGGTACTCTTGGACACTTAAAAAGAGACTAGTATGCTGTTTGTGTGTTCTCCATCCCCTAGATGCCCGCGGTCCACAGAAGGTGCAGTGCTTCCCAGGGAGCTGTCATGAGTCCTTTGGTGCTAGGCCAATTCATGTCGTGTTTTTCATACTGCTTATGTAACTTGCAGGCCTAAGGCTTCATTTATGATAAACTGACCGTGTGAAAGGCAGCATGTCCATGGTGGTGGTTGTTCTTTTGGCTCCAGTGGTGATGATTGCTTTGCTACCAGGGAAATTTATGGGCAGCTGCTCACACTCTCTTGCACACCCTGAGCTGACTTGGGGCAGAACAACTTCTTACCTCTGAACCTACAGGAAGTGCTTCTTGCCCTGGAGTTCATTCATGCACCGAAAAAAGGCCATGCCCAGTCTCTTGATAGTAGACTTTGGTTCAACTGTTTCAATCCCAGAGCATAGCTCCATCTTGGTGCTGATGTGGTTCTCCCCCATGCCTCATTTGTGGGGAGAAATGAAATGTTTAGGATAATACCATGAATTAACATCGAGGCAGGGTACTGGTGCTGAACCTAAAGTGGAGGGGCACTCAGGGGTTGAACTAGATGACTCAATGCCCCTCTACTGAACATCCTTGATTAAGGTCAATGTGTGGTTACAAGCACTCCCAAGGTTGAGCGCTGACGTGGTGGTAATTTGATCTCATTTGACCTGGGCTGGTCAAAAGGGAGTTCTGCTTCCCAGCAATTATTGCCTGGGGGAGGGGAGGGGAATGGAAGAAACAAACCCCCAAACCCGGAGGCCGGGAATTAGAGTAAGCGCTGGTGAGTTGGCAGATGCTGCAGGATCAATGACTGTATCATGGCAGGGAAAACAGTGGCAGCCCTCTCAGAGCCATCAGTCACTGTTGTTTTGGGTACATGCCAGCAAACAGCGAGAGGAGAGAGAGGAAAGATGGGGGAGGGAGGCGCCAGCATGCTGGGCCACTTTTAATTACGTTGGGTCACATCAGACAGAGAACTACCCACCATGGCAGATCTGTCCTGCTCAGAGGGCTTGCACGCAATCCAGGGTAGCAACCAGGACTTATGTTTGCAGAGCTCCTTTTATCCAGAAAAAACCCTGCACAACTCAAAGCACCACCACAGCCAAGTGACAGGCAGAAGCATATTGTGCACATCCGTGCATCCCCACGCCATGCAGGGCTTCCCTGGGCTGCATCAGCAAGGGGCGTCTGTCTGACAGCATGTGCAGCAGCACTACACCACTTTCTGGGCGAGAGGGAAGGCAGGGGAGGCTTGGTGGTACCATAGCTTCCCTGGATGGGAGCCAGAACATTAGCACATCTGAGGCAGGGCTTGTGTCTCCACACGGCTCAAGTTGTTGCCACAGCTCCAGAAGGGGATCTTGCAATTTTCTCACTCTTTTTCTCCTTCAAAGCCTTCAGTGGGGCTTGTGGCAGCGCAAGTGCTCTGCAAAGTCTTATTTATGAGTGTTTTTTGCACCAGCAGCAAGGTGTTGTCATAGGAATGGTCACTGACTTTCTGTACTTGTTTGCCATCACAAATTCCTCAGAAGCATTTAAAAAAAGAAAAGAAAGAAATATCACCAACCTATAAACATTTTTATGGCAGAATCCATCACTGCCACATACAAAGCTCATATACGATCCTTGTTTTCTTCACACACAACAGTTTCGTGTTGACTTCACTGGGATCTGCATTTGCATTCAGGTTGCACAGTAAGGTTGTTAATTATGCAAACTCACCTGGTCCTCCTGAGCTCAGCACAAATTCAAATGGACATGCCCTCATGAAATAAGTCCTGCATTGCCCTACCACAGATTTTAAAATACCAGTTTCCCCAGTGGAAACAGTATTTGGTGTTTCTAGAACACTCTGGTGATGGTGGCTCCTCCTACTTTCTTCTCAGTCCCTGTTTAAGTGATGTTTAGCTTCAGGCCTTCTGTCCCTGCATCTGTGCTTCTCCTTCAACTCGATAGCTTGTGGTGCTGGGATTTTGACTATATTAATGACCTAATCTAAGTTTAAATAATTTTTACATGGCAGGTTGGTTTTACAGTACAAACAATTTTACCCATAGATAATGCAGAGATGGAAAAAAAGGAAAAGAGAGGTAAAAATGACAAACTGAAATTTGCTGCCATGGTATTAAATTGCAGTAGGAGCCAAAATTAAACTGCTCATCAGCCACACCAGTGCAGATAGGAGAATTAGGCATTGTTTCTGTTTCAAATCAAGTGGGTGTATAGTCCAGGGGTGCCAGTTTAGCTCATATAAGGGACAAACCTTCATTATAAATCCGCGAGGCCACTTTAATGAGCTGTTTTAATCTGACGTAGTTCAGCTGATTGTGATGGCTTTGGCACAGGCGCTGCTGTGCTGTGTGGGGGATGAGATCTGCTGTGTGCCTCTGCCCCCAGCAGAACCCGTGTGCCCCTGGTGCCAGTGCCATGTGTGGGTGTTGCAAGCCACCACTGGCTGGTGGGTTCTCACTTGCCCCGTTTGACTCGGTATTTTTCTCTGCTCTTTGCACTCTCCACATTTTCTTCAGCTGGCGGGGTCTGGCTAACAGTTTTGGCTGGGGGATCTCAGGAGTGAGCAGCTTTTGTTTCCTGAAACGTAGCAGCTCTAAATTACTGCCAGCCTGAATTTTTTGTGGGTTTTCCCTCCTGTGATGTTCATGGTAGTGTCTTCTTGTGCTACTCTGTCATTTAGGGGGACAGTCGTTCTACTGTAAGCACACTGCTTCCTTCTTTCCCCACACACCTTTTAACTCCAACAAGGTTAAAGCCTGGCATTCCTATTCTTAGTCTGTCAGGCTGCTGCAAGCAGAGCAATAGAAAAAGAAATTTTAGTGCCATCCTAGACTTTCTGTGTGACTTCAGGATGGTTATTGTAATGGCAGAGTTGATCAAATACAGTAGAAATGTTGTTTTTAAATATTTATTGTTATTCCAACTGATGACTACTCAACAACAACTCATACTTTATTTACTTATTTGTTTGCTATTTGAACATCTACCCAAAGAGACTTTTCTTGCACAAATACTAGGGGAATGGCTGTTCTTTGTACCAGTGCCCTTGTTCAGCTTCAAGGAAAACTATTTGAGAAAAGACAAGAAATGCATGTTTCTCATTGCTTTCCAACTGCTCTTCTTCATCAATTATTGCTATTACTCCTATTGCCACAGAGTCAGAAGGTCTTGGATTGGGTACAATTACTGTGTGACCTGGCTGAGAGCTGTTCTGGCTTGCTGAGTTAGGTGATCTAACTCTGTAGGTCAGCAGCAGGATCTACAAGGCATAATCCAACCCTGTGGGCACGAGGATCTGCTGTGAAGGTCTCCCAGGTGACAACTCTATTGCTTTCACAGGTTCCAGCATCAGACCAGTAAAGAGACTTGATATCATTTGGTGACAGGAATACTTGGTACAGGAAGAAGAGCATGTACAAGCAATCACAGATTCAAAGGTTAAAATCAAATTGATAAGTCTCAATGGGGAAAACAAATCAACGATTAATGTAAGCAGTGCTGGGGGTAAAAGAGGCTTGGAGGAGGAGGGGAGTTGAAGAAGGTTGGTGGGTGGAAGTACACTCAGAAGGTGATAGGAGACTTTCCAGTGGGATAGAAATATTTTTCACTAGGGAGTTGAAGATTCAGATAGCTACTGAAATGTGCAGGGTGTTCACTGGTTGTTGTCTCACTTTCTGGTGGTAAATTTATGCCACAAAAAAAGCCCCCAAAATATTTGTCTTCCTTCTTTCTCACAGTCTCTGCCACATTCAGATGGAGAGGGAGGATGGACTTCTTCATCTTTTTCTCCTCTGTCACCTCTCCTTTTCATTACAAATATCTGTCTAGGTCAAAGCATCCTAAGATGCACTTCTCTCTTCCTGCTAGGTATGGGACAGGCATTTTGGTCTTTGTGCTCTGGACTGCCAGAGTGGTTATATTTTTTCCAGGAGTGCTAAATTCTTGCCAGAACTATTTAAAACAAATAAACAAACAATTTCTTTTTGCCAAGCTCTTACTGCTTTACACAGGCCCAGTGGCAACTTTTTAATGACAAATATTTCCTGAGGTTTCTGTTCATGCTTGGACACAGCAATGGCTTACAGAAGCCACATTATGCACACAGTGGACCAAGCGTAACAGCACCTGCTGCTGCTCCTGCTGCTACTAAAGAGAGAGCAGCTAATCTCTTTAATTATTGGAAAAGAATTAAGGCTTTGATTTTTCATATTGCAGAAACATAGATATTTTCCCCCCTGCAGGCTGGGAAGAAGACGTTCTTTGCCTTCCTATTCTGCTGCGTGAGTGAGGGGCTTAAACCATTGGGTGGGTGGCCTCCACCAGCAGCACCCAAAGGAAGAGTAGGATTGTACGGACACCCACCACTCCATTATCTATGTGAGGATTGGCACCCATTTTATCCCACAATGTCAGCACTACATGCAAGACAGAGGGGCCAGTTTTCTCCCTGGAACTGTGGTAGAGGTGATTCCCTATGGGCAGCAAAGGGGACAGGCTGAGGGAAGGGTTAGGCGCTCTCTAGGTGCAAGGGGAATGCAAATGGCAGCAGAATTGTCTGGGCACCACCAGAGCCCACTTGTCTGCAGGTGTACTGCATGTCCTGGGGAGCCACAGGACCACCGGCACGTCGGCTGTCTGCAGTGGAGAGATGGGCTCGTCATGCAGACAGTACATCTGCTGCTTTTCCTGGGAGGAAGAGGCAGGGAATCCAAAGGAGAAAACAACCACGGGGAAACTGTTTTCTTGACAAGGATTCTGTACGTTGTTTTTAGGAAGACTTTCCTGGCCACATGCTGCGAAGTCACACTCTGAGGGGCACCGGGAGTTAGAGGAGCACTTGAAGGACTAGGGAGGGTCTGTTACCCGTCGTTCCCCACACTCAAAGCTGGACCAGACGGGTCTGTAGTGGTATTCTCTTAAACACTACCAACATTCATTAGTCTCCTTGTCTCAACTCCCCTCCCAGTCCATTTTTCTCTACTTCCAGACCCTTATCTCCTTGTCAAAGTTAAAGCAAGAGGTGTGGAAAAAAGCATGGAAAAGAGCAAAAAAGATCCTTTCCCTCCTTTCTGCTTCCTGCTGCCCTCCCCCCTGACCCCCTTCCCACAAAGGAGCTGCAAGTATTCCTCTGCACCACAAAAAGGGCCTGCCGATGGGTGTAGGACAGAAAGAGTTAAACTCAGACGAGCACTAGCTCCAACACAGTTAATCCATATAAAGCTCATGGATTTCTCTGCAGTGATCTTTGTGGTTGTCATTTGCATTTTTTTCCTTTTGTGAAATCTTTTCTTCTTTCCTTTTACACTCGTATGCATGCAGAAATTAGCATATTGTACCGAGAGTGGGAGATGTAAGAAGCCGACCCCCTGCTGTTCAGCGGATTGTGCAATCTGCAGGCGGCATCAATTTTTCAGCAGTTTTCTCATTTCTCATTACAGTCAGGGCACCGCACAGCTCCCGACTCAACACAATCCCTAGTGGTCCTACAGACAAGCATATGGGCTGTCGAATAGCCACACTGCTACTTTCACAGCATTAATATCCTTGTTTATGCTTCCACCGTAATTAATCCTGGTATTAATATAGTTTGGGCTTAGCTTTACTAATTATGTATGGGCTAGCAGGATAATTATGTCAGCAGACTCTGGCGCTGATACTTGACAGCAGTTTGCTGACCTTAGGAGCTGCACATAAACACTTTGGCCGATCCTGCCTTGGAAACAAGGAAGGCAAAGGGATGACGAGGAGGCTGTATGTGGTCACTCGATGTCTGATACCTATAAATACTGTTTTTAAAATAAGGAAATTTCACAAGCACAATAAAGTTGTCCTCAGGTATCAAACTCTGTGGTTGTCATAGTGATGTGTGCATTATTAAGAGGGTGTTGTTCACTCTGGCATCTAAGCTTATAATGAGGACAGCTCATTATCGGCCCAAGGAGAGTTCCTTTCCCCACTGACCACACTGCAGCTTGACAGTGCTTGGGGCTGAGGGGAACTTTTTTCCCTGTGTTCCTCCCCTGCCCTGCATCCCACTCCACCCTGAATAACCTCAGCGAGTGCTTGGTACGGCATACCGCTGTGCAGGGCTAATGAATGGCTAGTGCCAGGAAAGCCATTTCCCAGTTTTCCTCTGGTTTTGAGCATGCCTGTGACTTATAATGGGTACGAAAAAATCACGCTTTTGCCACATTAGACTCTTTGGCTGTCCCTGGCCTGCACATTCATTAACATTGCAGATTGAGGAGTTTAAAACAAGCCATTAGTTTGCTTTTATTTCTGCACCTGTTTCTGCTGCCTGACTGTTCCCAGCAAATATCCTCTGCGGGGTCAATGATGCCCCTTTGCGCCAGGCACATGGCTTAATGGAACTTCCTTTGCTTATCATTAGCCACTTTGCATTTTTATAGAGCACTATTAACTGGGATGCAGGCTTGCTTTTAATTCCCTTCTGAGGTTTGTACACAGCGGTCACATCCCTCCCCCGCTCCTCAAACAATCCAATTATCACAGTTTGTCACACAGACGTGGATGACCCACACACCACCTGCTCCGCTGGTGAGCCCGATCCTCCGGGATGGCAGCCCGGCATGGCAGTTAGAGTTTTGCCTCAGAGGGGCCCTTTAAATGGCTTTAAATATCATTTATCTGCTTTTCTTGGCAAGATTAAAACCAGACCCCAAAATCAGCTGTGAAATTACATTATTTGAAGGTATGAAAGGGATGTGAAAATCACTTTAAAGAATTTTATTTTTCCCCTCTCTCCCTCTCTTTTTTTCCCCCTCTTTTTTTTTTTTTTAATGGAATAGATTTATGCCTAAACAGGCAACCTGTGTATTGTTCAGCCCCATTAGGCAATCCTGGTGATGTAAGGAACTGATCATCTGGAAAGTTTGAAAAGTGAAAGTTAGTGAGAATGCTGCTGTTGACATCCTATACAAGTATGTATGTAAGTGTGAGGTCAGAATTAAGGATGTGATTAAATATCATCAACTTCCATTGTATTGTCATGTGCTGATGCGTTTTCCTGAAACGTCTCCCATATCTTAACCCAAAGACATGGGTGGAAATATTCCCCATGTCTTCAGTTCATTTTGGAGCAGACCCATTAAATTCCCCAGGTCAGACTTTCCTTTGCTCAGCCCTCCCTGTGTGATTTCAGTGTCTTTCTGGCAGCATCTGGCTTTTGGCCTGTGACAGCCCAAGGACATCTAGCTCTTGCTCAAAAGTGGCTGTATCATTATAGAGCACAGTACCTTGGGTCCTGCTCCAGTGCCTATTCTTTTAAATTAAAGGGTCACTTGCTAAAACACAGAACCAGTCCTAACACCAGAAACTTTATGCCATCACTTGCAGAGATTGTATCGGGAGAGGCCAGAGCTGTGCGCTCTCTTTGACCCCGAACCCTGGAATTTTCTTTGCCCAGCAGCAGGGTTTCAGGAAGGGTAGAACGTGGTCTGAGTGGCCACTGTGTGACCTCAGGAGCAGAGGTGCTGAATCCATGGCCTGGGTGATCCTCCTATAGCTAGCCAAGGGCGAGCTGTGAGTTGCCCAAAGAAGAGGCAATCCCTCTAAATTCTCCACAAAGCGTTTGTCAGAGATCTCTTCTAACAGAGACTTTTGGATGTTTACAAATGCACCAGGGGTTTTCCACAGCTTCCTCCCAGTTTGATTTTATTTTTTTATTTTGGCCATTATATTTCAACTGAAAGTAATGAGGTCCCTCCAGTAAGAGTTTCATGCTGCATATTCTGTTTTTCACACAAAAATCAAAGAGAATTTCACATGGGAATAAAATAGGAGGCCCCCAATAGCTAGAAAGTCCTGGATTACTCCATCAGTCTACAGGAGAAATCCTCCTGCCCTGAAGCAGTCATCTCCAAGGAAAAGCTCTCTGTTTGAGTTTTTAGACTCTGGAGGGAATTTGGATACACTGTGGAACTGCATCAAAGTGTTTACCTTTCCAACAAATCCCAGATTTCCAGATCTTGAAATGCAGATCATCTGAAAGTTATGTGTTGTTTAAATGCTGGACATTCCTTTTAGTTCTGTATCATTTGAAGGCTGAGAGTCGGTAGCAGAGAGCAAAATAAGCCAAATGTTTCAAGTATGTGTGACTAGTAAATGGATCGGCATTTTGTCTTGTATTTCAAAAGGCTTTTTCTACTGGGAAATCAGTCTCTACTCATAGCATTGGGATAATCTGCTTATAGTCCAGTTCATCAATACCTTAAGTACCCACATGCTTTTTGTGTACAACAAAGCGACTGATATTTACGTGCCGGTTGTTAACCATCTCAAGTGAATTTCCTAGCAGAATATTGCTGAGTTTTGGACAGCTGTGCACACGTTACTAGCACAGACTAAAGATGCCTATCAGTAGTCAACATTTTCCTGATACCAGAAGCTTGTTAGACCCTCAGACTACAACTACATTTCTCTTTATGCTCAGGACCTTGCAGGCTGACACAAGATGCTGTAGGGGAAGAGAAAGGCCTGGAGGAGCATGGGCATCAACATGAGACTGTGGGTGCTCAGCAAAGGCCCACTGGCAGAATGGAGAGGTAACAAATTGACAGGATAAGTAGCAAATACTTTTTGTTTGGCTCATTCCTGATCAGCTACTTCAGCCTTCAGCCTGTAAACTTGGTCATTTTGGATTCCCTGAAATGGTGGAACATAGTCCTCAGTTTCACATTCCAGTACTCAGTGACAGCAGAAATGGCTCCTGGAGCTACAGTGAGCGATTGCTGTGGCAGCCCTGGGTGTATATGGTTTTAGCAAAATTCAGCACAGAAGTGGGGATGAGGGACCTACTGGTGCCTAAAATCAACCTGAGACCCAGAGAGTGCCTGAACTGTTTACAAGCAGAAGCTGTGAGGGCATATAAGGGAAAGATCTTTGTACCAAAAACGTGCTTCTGTTCTTTCTAAACATCTGCTTGACCGCTGTCAGAGAGAGGCTACTGGGCTAAACAAACCCCTGTTTTGATGCAATATGGCCTTTCTTAATCTCTTTTAGGGTGTACTGCTGCATAGCCAGTGCTTCTGGCTCTGTGGCATTCCCTCTATTGCAGGTAGCACTGCAGACACCTGGGCAGAGGTCAAGGCCCTTGCTCTCCATCTCCATCAGTCAAGACAACGAAAAGTCACTTTCATCCTGCTTGGGGGCAGAAATACTAATGCAGAAGGCAGCCAAGAATTGCCCTGTTGCTCTGGCATCTTGAAAAGGCAATCTTAGCAGATTGGGACAGGTATTAGTTTGCCATCTCTGCCCTGAGTTACTACAAGGGAGATACATTGGACCAGAAACCTAAATGAAGCACAGAATTTTTTATTAGTGCATGAACACTGAAACTGCTACTCGTGGTGTAGAGTTTGCAGTTTTAGGTTATTTGCTGCATGTATATTCACCAGACATAAATATTGGACAGCAATTACACTTAGTGTTATTGTTGGAAACCAGAGTCACATCTCCTTTATAAGTTCATAAAAGGACCCTTTCAACTTTAAAACGCCAAGGTAGCAAGCCAGTTATACAGATTTGTTATTTCAAGCATGTGCTTTCATCCAGGGCCAGTCCTCTACACACATGTCAAGCTGAGCAAGCAGGGGAGTCCTTTGTTCAACCAAACCTAGGTGTATTTTCCAATCACTCCTAGAATTTAAAAAACTGGAGTTATTTCAATATTTCTGAGTCTTGTCTTTGTAAGGAAGCCATACTCTCATGAAGTATTGGTTCATTTAAGCCAGTTGGAAGAGGAAAATTACAGTTTTGGAGCAGCTTCTGTGTTTTGCCATTTGTTTTTATTCTTCCCATCCAACACGGTGATGGTGGTGGATGAGGAGGTGCCCAGGTGGAGTACCAGAGGACAGCTGGGTTATTGGGTCATTGACTTTTGTCCAGAGCTGTGTGGGTGACCCTGGCCTTTCCTTCCCGAGGGCATAGCTGAAGGTAACCACTGCTGTTCCAAACCTGATTTAGACAATATTGAATGTGCTCTCTTTTGAGAGACACTGAACAGGTGAGCTCACCCACTTGTTTTTATTCCCCACTACGTGCAATCTTTGTTGCACACGAGGACTTAATCTGGTCTGTGACAGCTCCCAAGTATTTTCTCTCTCATTTAACTTTTCTCCTGGAAGGTAATTTGCCTTAAAGCATTTGAGCTTCCCCAAAGCAGAGAAATCACAAAAAATGTCCCTACAGCAATTTCTGCTCTTTGGATCTACCCCCTTTCTTGGTGATGTCAGTAAGGGCAGCAAGGCCCAGGTACCACTTTATCCTTTGGTCCATGAAACACTGAAGGCTCGGTGATGGCATCCTGCTCCTGCACAAGCCCCAGGTATGCCAGGAGTGAGCTGAGAGATCTGGTCTTCACTGTAAATAAAAGAAGTCAGGACAGAAGGAGCGGGTCTCTGATGAATTGCATGCTAAAGCAGATCCACATTCTGCCAGTTGCGTGATTATACACTGGGACATGATTTTTTAATGGAGATGGGAAACAGACATTTTGACAGGACTGAATTTTGCTCAGGGCTATCTATGTGCTGCTCTCACTGAAGAGCCTTGGCCGAATTTGTTCCTGGATAGAGAAGACACAACTCTGCTGAGGCATGATAGAGCTGAGTTTGATACCGAGGTGCAGCTGAAGACAAGTATTCCATGCTGTCTCCTGTCAGGGCAGAGAGAGGAGTCCTGTGGAATGCTAGTTATGAAATCCTACTGCTGCCCTGTGCCTGTTTGTCTAGCAAGCACGCAGATTTAAAGAAAAATGTTTTGGTTCTCTCATTGATCTTTAATTTCAACTCTTTTAAGCTTCTCTTGTTGAACATACTCCTTGTGAATAAACTGTTGTTGGGGCTTAACCTGTTCTGAGATTTCAGAGAATCTTAAAGAGTGTCTGACTTTAATGGGAATAGAATTGGATTGAAATATAGATAAATGAATAAAGGGGAAGGAAAGGAAAGGAAAGGAAAGGAAAGGAAAGGAAAGGAAAGGAAAGGAAAGGAAAGGAAAGGAAAGGAAAGGAAAGGAAAGGAAAGGAAAGGAAAGGAAAGGAAAGGAAAGGAAAGGAAAGGAAAGGAAAGGAAAGGAAAGGAAAGGAAAGGAAAGGAAAGGAAAGGAAAGGAAAGGAAAGGAAAGGAAAGGAAAGGAAAGGAAAGGAAAGGAAAGGAAAGGAAAGGAAAGGAAAGGAAAGGAAAGGAAAGGAAAGGAAAGGAAAGGAAAGGAAAGGAAAGGAAAGGAAAGGAAAGGAAAGGAAAGGAAAGGAAAGGAAAGGAAAGGAAAGGAAAGGAAAGGAAAGGAAAGGAAAGGAAAGGAAANAGAAAGAAAGAAAGAAAGAAAGAAAGAAAGAAAGAAAAGAAAGAAAAAGAAAGAAAGGAGTAATCTGTAATCACATTTCAACTCCTGTAATACAAGAGGAGAAAAACTTTTCAAAGTCCTTGGGTGTGCATCTTGCCAGAAGGGATCATGTCAGAGCAAGGTGACATTTTTTTCCCTTTGGTGATGTGTTAGCAGGGCTCTGGAAAGCACTGGTGCTGTAACTATGGCAGCATTGTCATGATATAGTCACGGATGGAATTTCTTTCCGCTTTGAAAATGGTACTTTTTTTTGCGATGCCTACACGGGTACTGAACCATCTCTCTGGAAGACTTCAGGGCAGGGCTGAGACTGTGTTGAAGGGGAACTGTAGTCAGATACAGATAAGCTTGGCTGAACTGCAGAAGGGTAAATGCATCAAGTGTATTATTCCTTGGCCCATATTAGGTGGGAAGTTAGATTAGGTGATTTGATAATGAAGCCTAAACCAGCCACTGCTGAACTAAAAGGACACAGCAAACATCTAAGTTAATGCCAAGATATCAATGATATGTTCCTCAGAGGACTTCAAGAAATCCTGGAAGGAGGTTTTAGTCCAGCAAACTAGATTTCGCACACTCTGTGCACGCTTGGCAATCCCACTGAGGGTGTAGCATTTATTCTTGTCTCCTGGCTGAGCCATGTTTAGCTATCTTGATGGGCTATCAGCTTAACAGTATCCTGCAAGGAAGAAAATAGGACCAAGTACCCTGTGGCCTCAGGGATGAGAAAGGGAATGGTTTGGCAGTATGATTGGGCACTTCCCCGTAAAAGGACTACTGTATAATGGTGCTGGAGATGGATCTCACCACCTTCTGTTGGCAGTCCTGGTGTTCCACAGATAATCCCACCTAACTGACCTGATCGAAAAGATCCTGCCAATAACAGTACTGGAGAGTAGCACCCTTCATTTATCCATTGAGTTCACCGAATGCTACCTGCTTCACCTTGCCCAGCATAGCTGTGGTACCCTGCAGAGCTGTGTGGGATGCCTGTATTTCATATGAAAGCTCATAGGAGCTCATATCAAGTCCATTTGAGTTACCTTCTGAGAGGTTCAAAAGGTGACTTCTGGGTGGTGCCTAATGGTTATCTGCCAGCTGTGATAGCTGGACCTAGGTGGCTTTATCTCTTGCACCAAAACTGACTTTACCACCTAGTCCCCTCCACCGCTGAGCAGCCAACCGCTGAAAATTAATTTAAGTTTTTCTGTCTCTGCAGGGCCCAAAATGAAGGTGCAGAAGGCAAAGGTCTCTCCTGCTACTATTGTGTGTAGCAGCCTGTTTACTCCTTATTTGTGAAAGAATGTTTCTTTGGAGTCTTTTTAGGAAAAGTGACAAAAATAGGAAAACGTTTTAGGAAAATATTTTAGGAATAAAATATTTTAGGAAATATTTTAGGAAAATATGATGAAAGGGTGTGAAAAAAAAGGAGGGGATCAAGCTGCTTGCAATGAGAGGGGAAATAATCCTGAGAAACACAGCAATTTAGACATTAAAGTCTTCTATCTCCATGAGAGAAAACCCCATCCATTAAAACAGTCATAAAACCCTTTAAATCAGGCTCAGGTACCTTTTAGGAAGATGATTGCCAGTTCAGGATCTGTTCAATGTGGAGAAGTACAAATGTACCAGTTTTAATCATGATAAATAACTTCTCTTTTATCAAATCATCTCTGCTGGAAATAGTTTCGCTCTGCGCAGTAATGATAATTTGCGCACTTATCATTCGGTACCTTCCCAAGACAAGCAGCCAGCCATGGGATGTAATTTAACGACTTATCAGCCACAGTTTCATCCAGCCCTTTCCAGCCAGAAGGGCATTTCACACTATTTAAGTGGCTTCACCATATATTGCCATCAATTTAAGGTTTTACCGGACCCTAGTCATTAAAATTTTCCACTCAGCACTTCACTTTATAACCTGGGGACGCAGCTGCTCAGCGGCACCAGCAGGCCCACGGAATTATCTGCGCTGTGCAGGTGATGGGATAATTACCAAAGGAATGCAAATCACTGATTGGCTGTCAAAGGACGCAATCATGATTAGCTGCATGTGTCATGTACAGAGGCTGGAGAGGCATGGGGGGAAAGAAAGAAGGGATATCCGGGGCATGCTCATACGCTTCCTTGTGTGTTTTCCAATGGAGGTGTCTCTCTGGGGTTGTGTCTGTTGAGCGCTCAGAGGGTGGGATCTGGCATCCAAGTCAGTGGGTTGCACATCATCTCCTGTGCAGAAGAGAGGCAAGGAATGTTGGAGAGGTCCCACGGTTCACTCCCCTGCAATCCTTTGTGTTAGGTCCAGGTCTGGAAGAGCTCTGGCTTCGAGGTCAGAGTGTGTCTTGGTGCAAAGGCATTACTGAAGTCTTGTTAAAGTCAGGCATGCAGGAGTTGTGTTCAGGAGTGGTTACTCATTTTGGTCCTAGTGAGGAGCTGGCTGGTGGTGGACACAGGAGAGCACTTCTCTGTGTTTAAGGTGCAGTGCTTGGAGTGACTTTGGGATCCCCTCTCTGCTGAAAACACCTCCTTGGTGGTGTATAATTTATTTTTGGATGACAGGTTCAAATTAAAGCAGTTGGAGGGACTTACCCATCCAAAGAAGATTTTCCCATCCCAGATTTCTACAACAATGACCCTCGTCTTCCGTTATAGTCAGGATACAGAAAACTAACATAGTCTTGGGTCTTGTCCTTCTTGTCTTCAACCCTAAACTGTGTTGTTCTTCCCCTTTTTTATAAATAGAGATGGGATGAGCATCTTAGCAACAGACTTTTGCATTGCAATGTGAATAGTGAGAGAGTCCCATTTGCTCCCATTGGGATAGGTGTTATGAGACTGGGGGCCATTCCTGGCCTTTGTAGCAGCCTTCCACTGACAGTCCTACCAGCACTTACTGGTCCTGCTATTAAAAGAAGCACAAGTACAGGGCTTGCTGGCCTCCTGACAGACAGAATCAGGCCCTGTGCTCTCCAACTGGCTATTGGAGGTGTAGCAAATTACCCCAAAGCCTGCTGAAGCCTCACTGCAGCATCCTCAAATTCCTAACTGCACCCCTTACTCCTCCTGGGAACCACACTGCTCATGGCTGCTTCTTTGCTCTTCCTTCCCACTCACATCTCTGTTTGGATGGGGAGACTGGAGAAACAGTGACAGCCTTCATAATTATCAGCACAGTGGATGACCTAACATGAGCCTTTTCTCCCCTTACAGCTGCCTCAAAGCTCACAAGAATCTGAGGTGTCTGCCCATTTGGCAAACCTGGCTGAGCCTGCCCAGCCAATCCAGAAGTTGTTTGGGGAATTGGTCTGCAAATCTCATTTCCTGAGGAAACCATCCTTTATTTAAAACTTTGCTTCATTTAACAGAAATATTTCCTCTCCTTTGGCTACTTCTTGCTTTTAAAAGGTCCTTTGGACTGGAAGAAAAAGCATATAATACCATCTATAAAGGGTTTAAGATTTGTTTAACTCCCCCCCCCCGACCTTGAAAAAGTCATCTGTTTCTACCCCTCTTGCTGCTCTCACCTGGGGATGTCAACATAAACATCCAGCACAAGAACCAGAAGTCAAAGACCCAGACGAGCCTTTTACAGTCTGTGTTGGCATAAAAGGAGAGAGAAGGGATAGAAAAAGGTGGAGGGGATAGAATAGGATGGAGAGAAAGAATACTCACATTAAGATGAATTCTAGATGCATTTTTTCCAGTCATTTTTCATGCCGAGGTGGCTTCTGAGCAGATCGATGTGCACGGTAACTCAGCCAGACCTGTTACAGCAAAAGCTCACTGTGCAGCACAATTTAATTACAAAAAACCATTGTAGGATTCCTGAGCCTCCTACCACCTCTGCGGTGTGGGAAGCTGGGCAAACCTGGGGGCTGAACTGTCTGCTGTCACACAGCACCCACATCCCTGCAGTCCACTGTGCCTCTTTTAGTCATCACATCATTTTTCTCCACTGTGCACCTCGCCTCTTTTAAGGCTTTGTTGCCTCATGCGTGGGCAGTGCCTGGTGTTTTAATGGTTGGGGACAAGCTGTGGAAATCAGGGAGGGGATGAGTGAGAAGGCTGGGCATGCTCCAGCTGTTTGGCCCTGGCACCACATCAGTGTGCGGATTTGGGGCCATCTGGCCATGTGCCGCTGTTTCCTTCTGCAGTGGCATTTAGTGCTGGAAGATGTGTGGGCCAAAGCACAATCTCACATTGTTCTGAGAGAACCTTTTATTTTTTTGCCAGCTAACAAAGTGACCCTGCCATGGAGTTGGTAAAATGCCACTCCGCTGTTTGAAAAAGGAGGAAAATTCCCATTACCAACTGTAATGAATTTATTCCTGGGTTTACACCTGTGTAAACATGAGGACAAAGAGGCCAGACTTGGCCTGACAGAGGCAGGAGAAGATTTATAGCTGAGAGAAAACTTTTAAAAGGTGGTGTTGAGAATAGTATTCTGCCTCTGCCTTTGCAGCCAGGATCAGTATCTCTTATTGCCATAACTTTGGGGTAGGCTGCTTGTATCTGTGTAGCTGTTTACCTTCCATGTGGCCTACAGGTGCTATACAGAATCAGCATTAAAGTCTGCTTGCATAAGGTGTTAGGGAGGGAACATTCGCTTGAAAAAAACCCCAGCTTCTCAAAATGCGTAAATATTCTGTTATGCCATGTTATTAAATGCAGAGATTGGTCAGTGGATGTTTTTGAGCCAGAATCCAGATTTTCAAATGATTTTTTGCTAAGAAGGGGGATAGGCTTTAAGAAGATACCCCTTCTTGCCTGGTTGGTGACATCAGGGCAGAGTCTACAGCAATAGCAGATGTGTGGCATCACGCAGGGAGCTGCTCAAGGCTAGAGTTTCTGTTTTGCAGAAGCCAGTGGATGGTTTTGAAGCCTGATGTCTTCTAAAAACATGTCTGGGTTGTTCTTCAGTGAGGTACAAAGACCTGAGGATGTCACTGGAGTGCCTGGGGGAAGGCTCTTTCCTCAGCCAAGCTCCCCCTCTCTGGGTCTCAACTTTGGAGGCTCTCCCTATGCTTTTTCTCCACACAGGTAAGTGAGGATATTTTTGCCAGGCTCTCAGTCTTGGGCTGTATTTGGGATTTCTGGAGTGGATCTCTGCTGTCTACACTGCAATGTTTATCTTCAGTACTTAAGACTTTGCTGGGGGTGCATATTTTTTTCCAGAAATCCTGGCAAAACCATTTTATTGTATCTGTCAGCCTCTTGGGAGTGTGATTAGGATGCATGTACCTGCTCTGTTTCTGAGTGAGCACAGTACAGGATGTGTCCTTCCACCTCTTCTGGCTTTAGTGTCCACTGAACATATTCTAACACCCAATGGATGAGAGACCCTGCCCTGGCAGCCAGCAGCACTCATCCACAAAGGCTGGGATAACTCAGCAGAGCATTTCACTTCCTGACAAAGCCACTTGGCTTCACCTTGTTTCCTCAAAGAGGGCTCTGATCTCTCATGCAGCACCATAAATCATCATGGCCAGGAAATACCCTTTTGAATCCCACAGTATTATTTTAAAGCTCTGGGCTGTATGTGGTCTTTTGGCAAATACCAAAAGTACGCTTAGAAATTGAAGGGTGTTTTTCCCCCTGAATATGGTCTGGAAAGGAGCAGATTGTCCTTGGGCTGTTTGCAAGAGCTGGAGTTCAGCAGCTGTCATTTGTTTGGCTTCTCCCAGCCTCTGGGTCTGATGATATCCTGGAAGGTAGGAGGGGGATGTGGTTTGGAGGGGCTGGGGCAAGTGGAACAAGGTTTTGAAATTGCTAACAGTTTAATACTTTCACATCAAAAATATTTCTCTTCTCTCATCTCTTGAATGTATTGTGCTCATTTGTTATTTTCTTTGACCAGAGGCCAACAAACGGCAAGCAACACATATATAATTTGCAGAACAAAATTAAGAAGTGGTTTCTGGTAATAAGCCTTGAAGAATTATTAAGGTGTCTGTGTTCACTCTGCATGATAGAATGTAGGGAATCAATGCTGCAATGGCTACTCATAAACAACCCAAAAAAGCACAAAACTTCCACCCTTTAAAAAGGAAGATGAAAAGGATTCCGAGCAATTTTAAATTTGCTAAACATCTTTGATGATCTGAAACAAATTACTGCAGGAAGCTCAGAATGGAGCAAACTGTGGTTCACTACCGAGAGATTTTTGTAAAAGACTGAAATTCAATGGACTTTTGCTCCTGAACGTGTTAAAAGATTAAGAACCCTTACCATATGCTACTTGAACACAATGTAGTTTTTGACTTGGTCAAACAAGGGTCAGACCTAAATAAAGGACTTAGGTTTTCAACAAAGCAGATGTAATGTCCTGCAAATTGTGGGCCAAAAGCCTCTGTCTAATCAAGCAGATCCTGTTGTCCTGGCAAGAAGCCAAAGCTCATTTCTTCAGGGAATGCCCTTTTCTTGCCTTAGGAGAGCAGTCTCCAGCTGCAGCTGCCCAGGAGAATATCTGATTGCAGAAGGCATGACAGTTTGTATCTACTGCAACCATCCCACCACAGTGAATCCACGTTCTATTTCTACCTAATTCTTCCGCCACACACCCTTTTAAACCAGTGAAGGGGGCTACAAAATTTGCTCTTGCACAGACAGAGTACAGCACCACGAGAAGCTCAGAGAATCAGGGTGGGGAATACCATAGCTACCTGCCCTTTCCAAAAAGGAGTAAATTCCTTTTCTCTGATATTCCATGCTGGACCCTGATGGTAATGGCCTATTAATAATAGCAGATCACTCTAGGACAATGCGTGAGCATTGTGATAGGTGTAGCACACAGGTTTGCCTGTTGAGGGATGCAGCAGTTAGTTCCCTTCATCAGTGTCTCTCTTTCTGCTCTCACAAGATCTGTCCTCATGAATCTCTACACTTGGAACAGGCTGTATGAGCAGTTTCAGTCACTTTGGGGCTTCAACCTCAAGTTCTGCAAAACTGCAGACATGAACAATGCAAAACTGTTGTTAGCTATTTGTTAAACCAGGAAAAGAAAAAGCAAGATATGTCACCATCCTGACATCTAGCCTAGTATGAGTTTTTCCTAAAGGCAGCCATATATATGTTTGTCTCTATATCAGAGAGTCCAAGTTAATTTAGTTGCTGGGATATTTCTTATGCCAAGGATAATAAGCCAAAGGGCTCCACACCCAACAGTGATTTTGTAGAGTGATGTAATGAATGTGAATCAAGTTTACAGAAACAGATTTTTATTGTGCTTGTCCCTTTTCTGGTAATATCTAGATTAACAGTAGAGGTGACAGGCCATACAATCCATAAAAGGCAAATTCTACATCACCATAGTCTCACCAAAATGAAACTCCCCTGTACAACGGTAGAGTAGCATAGACATGTATTAAAAGTGAATATATCTTTCTGACAGTTAAAAAACAAAGCCTTCCCTCACCTCTCTTTTAATAGCAGTGGCTCTGAAAAAGGCATTAGTTTTACTGCTGTCCTTAAGGCTAAAAGGAGAGCATACGTGACTCTTTGGTCTTTCAAATAACTTGAACTTTATTGCAAAATGTTTGTTCTTTCATTGTCTTGCCAGTTGGGTGGCTTCAAGAGTTTGCATAATACACGGACAGCATTGTACAGCAATTGTTCCCCATTCTCAAAAATTCACAGGTTATGAATTAATAGGTTTTCATGCAGTTGACTGTGGCTATGTGTTTCTCCATAGCTAGGAAAGACTGAAACCAGTGCAGACTGCCTGTGTACAGCTTCATTGAATCCAGATTTCGTATTTATCCTTAGTCTGAGTTAGCGAAAAATACATCAGCCTCAAGGCTAGTACAAAGGATACCTCAGGGTGGCAGGGTGTGAAGTCCATATTTATTGTGGGTACCCTTAAACAAAGGGAAATGTAATTGAGGTGCCTGGTTCAGGAATATAACCAGAGCTACAATACCTACTGCCAGTGTAAGACCACTCCAGAGGGCAAGGAGATTGGGATGTATCACCCTACAAGACCTCTTTATCTATCTAGGGAGAAGTAAAATAACGCTCTTGGATGACCAGTCAGTAAAACAGAGTACAGGTAATGAGTTGAGTTGACATGTACCGAGGCCTGTGTGTCCGAAAGTGTTTGGGTCCTGCCAGAGAGGACGATGGAGGCAATGAATTGTCAGAATAGCTGCTGTTATATTCCTAGGACTGCCGAGACCCAGGCAAAAGAATGACCTCGCTGCTGGAGGTGGGAAGGAAAAAGGGAAAGCAGTGAGATAAAGACAGAGGAGCAATTAGGAATAAGGAACTTGAGTAAAGGAAGGAGAAAATGCAAGGAAAGCTAGAACAAAGAGGCTGAAAAGGACTCAACACTATGGTAAGAGCACTTTATAGTGGTGTATATATCTACAAAACTGCTCTGAGCAGTGTTTGTTCCTCTCTCAGCAGAATGCAGGGATGCTTCAGTTCCTCACCACTGAGCATCTCTAATGAAGGCTCTTTTGTAGCCTCCTCAACACCTCCCATGGCTAATGCAGGGTACGCTGACATATCTGTAAAGGTTTGCTTAGCAATGAATAGATCTGCCCTAACTTCAAAATACATCAGTGGCATGTAGCCCCAGGACCCCCTGTATCTTAAACACATCCCTGGTGGCAAGCCAGATTTGACTGCACACGAAGGGATGCTGCTTTTCTTCTTTAGGGCACTGCCTCCACATTCAGCAGAGGAGCTGCAGCCATCCACAGCACATTGCCCTGATGTGAGCTCACAGGGAACAGAGGCGTTCTCTTCACAGGTGAATTTGTCCCCCCGTACTGCGTAGTGGGCCCAGGCATCAGCTTCAGCACTGGAAGGGCTTATATCTGACTGCTCTTTTAGAAGAATGTCACCCTCAGAGAGAATTTCAGCGCCTGGGGGCAAAAGGGAAGGATTGTTTTGGTTGTTTTGAGTTGAGTGTTGGCTCTTTACATGTCAGGGTACTCCGCTTAGGTTTCCCACTTTGTGCTCTCTGCGCACATGCTGGAGTCTCTCAGCAGACCTCCCTGGTAGCAGTGCATTAGTGGAGTGGGTTAGTGACAACTTTCAGAGGGTTTGAAACTTGACAGAGTATTTCTATCTCTGAAACAATGAGGTTATGCCTGCAGGGAGGTCCTGAAGACCTGGCAGGTATTCTTGGTACAAAAATTGGACAGAAGTCTCAATCCTACGTCTCATCCCACCACATAAACACAAGTGCTCCATGGAAGATTCCTTTAGGATGGATGCTGTTCATGAAGAAGTAGACTTTGCAGGGTGAGATTGACCTCTGCTGCCTCTGAGCACTGTGCATGAGTGAGGTGGGAGAAGGAATGGCACTGGGGGAGCTGCAGCCTGTCTGTTCTGGTTGCTGCCTCTGGAGTATGGTTTGGAGAAACCCTATACAACGTCTTGAGCAAGGGGATATGGGAAATTCCTCTCCAGTTCCTTCACTTCTCTGGTGCTGAGATCTGAATCCCAGAGGTCTGAGGATTTGAAGAAACCATCGCCCGTTCCCAGCTTCATAAATCCACAAGGTTACTGACCTTGGAAAAACTGCTGATGAGTATCTGTAAAAGGAGGTGGTGGCTTTAGAGTGAGGATTTGCTTAAGCAGAGTGGCTGAGAAAAACTTAATATGAATTAGCAAAATATGTGAATTGAAAGTGGATTATCAATGCCATATAAATGGATGAATTCCTTAAATTCTTCTCTTCAGAATTAAAATTATCCTAATTTGTTTCAGTATAATTATGAAAGGGAATGTTATACAGGCCTTTAATGAGATATAACTTACCGACCGTAAAACTTAGCATGGGTTAATTTTTTTGTGTCTCCCAGTAGGGGTGAGATTGGAATACAGTCTTGGATTTTTTTTTAGTAGGAAGCTTGAATTGTCTTTACTGGGGATTTCAATAACTGATTCTGGTAATGTAAGAATCGGGTTTTATTATGATTGTACTATTTATACATTAGGATATGAAATCTCTGAATAAGCAATTAATTAATCCTCACCATATCCCTGTGAGGTTGGTAAAGGCTTTGTAGCAACTTCTCTGTTCATTGCTGTGCTATGCTACTTTTAGCATGGAATACAGCAAGGCAAAGCAGTGCTACGAGATATGGCAGGGAAGATGAGAATCAAATCTTATTGGACACTCCTACCTCTTGTTGGTAGGAATTAAGCAAGAAAAAATTGTTACTGCCCAGCTTAGAATTTGGTCAAGCCACTGTGAGAAAATGTCGGGGGAGTTTTAGCAGTCAGGCTGTCTGCTTTATGTCTAACCAAATCCACACATGAGGGTGTCACACACACAGTGCACTGCGGTGAGGACCAGCTTAATAGCAGGGTGTAAATATTGTAAAAATAATTGTAAAGATGTAAAAATAATTTATCTCATTTTCCTCTATTCAAAAAGACTATTTAAATTAAATTCCTTAAAAAATAAAATAAAATAAAGAGGGAAAAACCCGTCTGAAAAATGACTGCTCTCTGAAGGCTTATTCTCTGTTGTCATAGCTTGCTCCATCAGTGTTGCAGTGCAAAGTTGTACCCTTCACAGTCCCTTCTCTGTACAGGCAGTTTCTTCTTTTTCTCAGAAGACAGTTCATTTTCTACCCGATGCTAAACCTCATGTTTGTCTTACTTTGAATGTGCACAAGCATGTGCTTTTGTTCTTCTCATTTTCCAGTGCCTTTTTGCTGATCTTCTCTGCATGTATCTGAAAGGTCAGGAAAACAAATCAATATGGATAAGGACCTCCTGCCCCTTTTAACCTAAACTGTAGGAGGGAGGGAAGGGAAATTGCCGCTTATGTGAAAAAGAGCTTTAAATATGCTTGAAAAAAGCACTGTGGGAGTGAGAGTTTGGAAGGACAGGTGTTGACCATTCTCTGCAGTTCGCAGGGTGCCTTTATGAACTCATGGTCTCCTCCTCCACAGCAGTGTATACAGACAGATCCACAGAGCTGACGCATGTCCCAAGAAAGAGGCACTCAACCAGGGAATGGCCCTCTCATTTCAGCATCACTGACCATGAAGGTCAGGCACAAGGACCTGGACTGAGACTCACCTCATAGTTTGAGGGCTACCAAGTGCTGACCTCTGTCTTCTAGTGCCTGGGTTTTCTTCAGTACTTTCTGGTTATCGCTCTCTTATTTCCATTCCTCAAGGTGACCGGCTCCTTCTTCTGCACGTAACTCCCCACGCACATTCCAGAGCATCAGAGGGAGTGTCCACATCTGCATAGCAGCTAGATTCCTGCTGCACCATCACTGGTGCAGTGAGGCCTATAATTGAGTTCTTGTCTAATCTGTAGCCTGAATACAGCAGACAAATTTACTAATCATGGCCTCTGATGTCAACTTGCAGCCTTAAAACATCTGCTCAGAGTGTTCCATTAGAAGAGCACTCCTGGACCCTCCTTGGCAGGCAGTGGAGAGGAGGGAGCTCTCCCTTTACTTTCCAATGATGAATACTTCTTGATTGCTCACATATGATCTTCATACAAATGTCTTATGATAGGTGCTAACAATTCAGGCCTTAATCTCTGAAATTATTTTAGTCGTTAAATACCAGTCTTTGAATTTAGCCTTAATTGATCTATCATATGCAAGACCCTTAAACACCCTGCTAAGGTACCTTCTTTTTCCTCCAGCCCCATCCCAGGTCATTTTTTAAAGAACAGCTGTTCACTTGCTGCTTATTTGGCTTGCTTATTTTGACAAGTACTGGTGTGGAAAAGTGGCTAATTGCTCTGCTCTCCTTCCAGCATCAAGGTTGGAAAACAGAGAAATGCAGAGAGCAAAGTGAGCACCGCTTTTAAAGCACGGAATTGGAGGTTTTGAAGTGCAGCCGTGCAGCCTGGGTAAACAGCAACATTTTGCACAGGTATCAATGAGGTTCTGCAGCCTGCACTACCTGTCTGCTTCGTTTGTGGTCTCTTTTGTGTTACATTTGTCTTACGAAGTGAGCAGTAGTGAACAAACCCTTCCTTTTTGCATGTATCTACACATTTATCCCTCTTGCAGGGGAAAACAACAGTGCCCGTGTGTCTCAGAAAGCTCAGCATTTGTGCTGCTGAGTGCAGGATGGCGGTGCTCCTCCTGCATGCTGGTAGTGTCAGTCACCAGAGCAGAGAGACAGCAGCAGGGCCCAGAAACCGTGACGTGAATGTATTTTACGTCTTCCTGGTGTCATGTGTTGTGCTACTGAAACTGCTTCATCAAAAGCTTCTTAAGAATACCGTTGCAGCAAAAGCCTTTTGCAAAAAAACAGCTGTTAGAAAAAGAACATTCTTTTGCAGATCATAAAAGCAGAAGCCCACACGGTAGATGTCTTTCAGACTTCACTTTCCTTCCTCGTTTGTGTCCTGCACCAAGCCAAGCCACTTTGGGCCCTTTCTGGCTCTTCAGCTGAGTGCACAATTCCAAAGGCAGAGCCAGGTTGAAGGCAGATGATGCTGGTGTGTTGCACCTTCCATTTGAAATGTCTCATGTGGGTAAGCTGCTGACATCTGCTGTAAGTTTGCTGTGTCTCTTGAGACCCTGCTTTCACACTAAGATCAAACAGGAGGACTCCAAAAGAAGACACCAAGTGAGGAAACTATTCAGGGTCTTGAGCTTGTTGGGTGAAATTTGTTACACTGAAATGCCCAGTGTTGTCAGAAAAGGGAGCCTCAGATTTATGCCCTCAGAAATGAAAACTGAAATTGCTCCATTAGACTGAGCAGAGAGCAATTTACCTGCAGATGGCTTTACTCTAAATGAGAGCACAGACACTTCACTAGGCAGAAGCAATAGACTTTGAGATAAGATGGGACCATGAATCTGGCTTCCTGTGCAGCTCCAGGCAGCTCTCGTCTTCTTTCAGGTCTCTGGAATGCTTCAAAAAGCTGATACTAAAGAATTATTAGCATGAAGGCCCCTTACATTTCTGGATCACAGACACCTTAATGAGCCCTCCCTATGGAGGGGGGCCAGATTTTGATCCCCGTGGTGTAGTGGAGTAGTGGATTTTAGTGGATTTCGGAGGGATTCCTCTAGAAAAAATCCATGTACAATGAAAATGAAGCATTTTTACAGCAATGCATTTTTATATTGCTTAGCTGCCCCATCCTTTAGCCCTAAAAATTTTTTTTGGTTCTCATGTTGGTTTGATATGGCAGGGCAAGAAGGTATCTAATTAATCACTATTCACACTCTTACAGGAATTTCCTTCTTGCAATCTGACGTGCCTCAGAAAATGATGCTGAACAGCTCAGAATCTCTCTGAGGTGATGGTATGGTCACCCATCTGTATCTTGCCTGGAAGCGTTTTGCAGACCTTTTGAGGCTTAGCTGCTCAAAACATCATAAAATTGTGTTTTGCCTGAACTTCTGCTCATCTTTATCTCTCAGTGGAGATGGCAGTAGCAAAGCAGTAATCCCCCCTGGGACTCCTTACCTAATGCACACTCTAAGTGATCAAGACATGCTGCCTACCTTCTCATCCACAAAAAGAGAAGTATCTGGCTTACTAAGACACTTTGAGCAATGAGAGTCAGAGCAAAGGCTGTAATGAAGCGGAGTGATGACAGTAAAACCAGATAATTAACATGTAAAAGTTAATTGTTGAAGGCATTACACGCGGACTGAGCTGTTTTATGCAGACACAAGCTTGGCTGTTTGCTGGGATATAGCAGGGCACACTGAGCACCGTGGGCTTAGACAGGGTCTTCACACCACAGCGAAATAGGTGTTTATTCTGATGACCAGATAACTCTGCTGGCAGTTACTGCCATCATTGCGTGAAGTTTAACTTGTACCATGTGCTGAAGTGCCTGTGCTATGGCACAGCCCTGAGGCCAACACCTCAAATCCCGTGTTCAGTCTTGGGCCCCTCACGACAAGAACGACACCGAAGTCCTGGAGTGTGTCCCCAGCAATGAAGCTGGGGAAGGGTCTGGAGCACAAGTCTGATAAGGAGTGGCTGAGGGAGCTGAGACTGTTTAGCCTGGAGAAAAGGAGGCTCAGGGGAGGCCTTGTCACTCTCTACAACTTCCTGAAAGGAGGGTGTAGTTAGGAGGGTGTTGGCCTCTTCTCCCAAGTACCAAGCAATAGAACAAGAGGAAAGAGCATCAAGTTGCACCAGGGGATGTTTAAATTGGATATTTGGAAAAATCTCTTCACTGAAAGGGTTGTAAAGCATTGGAACAGGCTGCCCAGGGAAGCGGATGAGTCATCATCCCTGCAGGTATTTAAAAGATGCATAGGGATATGATGGACCTGACAGTGTTAGGTTAATGGCTGGACTCAGTCTTAGAGGTCTTTTCCAAATAAAATGATTCTATGATTCATCTTTCCTCTCCTGCTATTTTAAGTCTGACTCTGCTGAAAATTTGGCACCATGTTCCAGAAGCTAATCAAACCCTTGTCTACTCTACTTTGCTCACAATTTTCCTTTAGAAAAATGCTATGAAGAGCAAGCCACCAGGGAAAATGTTGTAAAATTACACTGAAATCCCATGCAATGTGAGCCTTCAGAACTGAGATCTTGATACCTCTGATGGTTTAGACTGAAGGCTTTAACTTAAACCACCATCGGTATATTCCGTGTGTATGTGTGTATGCATAACAATAGTGTTTTTACTGCACACAGATTCATACCTACAATGAGACAGACGAAGCTGTCTGTAAATTTGGATTCAGGAAAGAGACGTGCCTGCATCTTGCAATGTCCTCAGATCTCTGAAGGAGACAAACTGCAAAGATGAAGAAGATAAATTACTTTAAAAGTGGATCTCTGTTATTCCTGAAGAAGGCAAGAACAAATAGTAGACATTTGCTCTGAAATTCTACATGGTTTCTAATCTGCAATATAATTGCACTTGGTTATAACAGAGAATCCTGAAAATTTTGCAGGTGGCCAGTAGACCTAATAAGTGAACCTCAGCCACCTTCTTCTGTGAAATCCTTGAAACAGTGAGACCCATGCAGCCCCACCATGCCTTGGGGTCAGACTCCTTCATGGAACAGAACTGACAAAGCTCTGGGTGGCTTCTTGGAGGGTATGGAAAAGGCCTTTCATGGTTGTCCGGACTTTTAAATTCCTAAAACCACCATAGGTTTCTGAAACAAATCTACTCATTGTTGATACAGTTGTCCATGTATTTGCTTACATTGGAGAGGTAAACTAGGACCTTTTTGAGAGGTAAACTAAGACCTCTTTTTGGAGTCCTCTTTCCCTGGCAGACTGTTGGGATGCAGATATGATCAGATCTGGGTTTGGGTCATCCATGGTTTGAGGTTTAATTTTGCAAAACGTGAATCTCCCATTTGAACTTTTCCAAGAGCATCTTTCAATGTTATCATGTGTCTGATTTCCCCTTGTGCTGGCAGGGCTGAAAGCATCCACAGCGAGCAAAGGGAACATCTACAACCATGTGAATCCTATCATGCTGGGTGATCTTGTGGTGCAGTCCTTCATCCAGCAGTGGGAATAGATAGCAGGGGAAGGCTGCAGGCTAGAGCAGCCATAGATCCATCAACTCTGATTCTAAATTTTCATTTTGGCTAAGCTAGTGCCCTTGGAAAACACTAAAATCTCAAAAAGTAATGCAGAACATCACTTAGCTTCTTTAATATGTGAGCAATGTTGGGTACAACCTTCATTCTCACTCTGCATTAATAGGGGGAGGAGTAGTAATAAGAACAACAACAACAGTAACAACAATAACAACAATAACAACAGTAATAATAATAATAGTGCTCTGAAAACCTACTTGGTGTCCTTCATTGTGGGTTAGAACTACAGTAAGCAACATGTGGGTTTTGTGTTTTTCCTGTTCTGGGTTTCCAAGAGCTGTTTGTAAGTCTTACTAGGGCAGTAGCCTGAATCCTTGAGAGGAGAAATTGTCTTTCCTTGTTCTGAAGCAACCTCTCTGACTAATCCGAGGCCTCACCTAAAGTCGCCCTTGGCATATCTTCACGATGGTTGAGAGTTGGTAAAAGGTAGTGAGAAGCGGAGGAGCCTCTGAAAAAGTAACATGCTTCAGACTCAACACAGTGAGTGGCTTCGTGTCATCTGGGGATTTATCCCTCTGTCAGGTGCAGAGCCTGACAGTGGAGAGGCTGTGTCACTACAAATTACACCATGGATGCCTCTGCTGTCATTACTGCCTGTAATTTGTGTCACAGCACAGCCTTATTGCTAATTTTCCCTCCTCCTTTTATTATTTAGACCCCTTTCTGTCTGCAGACAAGTCAGGCAGTGAGCTTTTCAGTAATGACAGCAGGCCACAGTATTTACTGAAGGCAGCAGAGTTGTTGGTTTGGGGACACGTGGGAAGGCTGAAGGAAAAAGGAGGCCAGTCCCACTCTCTGCCTCAGCTTCACTCAGGCTGGAGTCATGGAGGTCCCAGTGAGTCCCAGGGACTCTGAAGAAAGCGGGCATGAAGAAATCTGGAAGGGATTAAAAAAGTAAGTCTGTGTATGGTCACTCAGCAGTATTAGGGTCTGTCTCACTCCAGATACTGAGGCTAAATGCATGGGAATGAAGTGCTGGTGTGATTGAATTTGGGTTGGTAAAAGCTAGCCAGCACAGACAGGAGCAGCCATAGAAACAACCAGCAGGGTCCTGCTGCACAGGATGTCCGTGGCAGGGCAGCCTAGCACCCCTGGCAGCAAGAGGTGATGGAGCCAGAGCATGTCCACCACCAGAGTTGTTGATCCAGCATAGCTTGGTCCCTAGAGGAGAGTCCACACCCACCGGCAGCCCGGGAGTGCTCGGTCACCGGCTGTCTGCCAGGAGCTGGGAAGGATCAGGAGCTGGATGCACGTGGAGCGATTTGAAGCATCTGGAATGCTGCTCTGCGCTCTTCAGAAGAGAAAACCCTGCTGCTAAAGTCAGTGTTTGGTCCATACATAACCCAGCTTTGGAAGAAATCCCAGCAGTTTTGCTGGTCGAGCATTTCTTCAGGGCTGGGAGAAAAACATGAATTAGGCTTAGAGGTTTCATTTTCTAACTATAACTTTGATTTGCTCTGACTTCAGATGGACAACAAAATCTGTCAAGTGTCACATCTTAGTAGCCTACTTATTTGGTGGAGAGTCAGACAAAAAATGCCATACAAACTTTGAGGATAGAAAAGGTTGATTTTTAAATGAAACTGCTTTGATGGCCTGGTTATTATACACTTTACTTGATTTTGGTATCCCCCTCCTTGAAACCTGAACACATGCTTAGAGATAATGGTGGAGATTCTGTCTTTTAAAACACCTGCTCTGAACTTTATTGACAACACAAATTCCCCTGTCTCAGTCGAATTCAGACTTCAGAAATTGCTTTTCAATCACACTGGCAAATGCAGGAGCAGAACGGGATCCTGATAATTAAAATCTCTGTAAGGCATTCCTTACCCTCCATAACTTATGGGAAGAGGCTGTAAACACTGCATCCTAAACTCCTCGTTATGCTGGCTCAGAAAGTGTGGGCTGTGAAACCATTAATTTTCTTCTGTGGCACTGAGAACTAAATTTTACTCTGACACTGGAAAAACGGTGCAACTCTGGATTTACATGAGTGAGGTTATGTTCTGTCTGAGGCCTTTGTAGTTGAATAAATTGGGGAAGATGTGGGAAGAATTACTTTAGAGTGTAAGGGGATCAACTCTACCTTAATTCTGAAATGCGGGCTGAGACTAAAAGGTACAATGATCAATTCCTAATACTGCGGAATAATCTAAGAAGAGGAGACATCCTCATTTCTGTACTACATAGAAAAGAAACAAATAAAGACAGATTCCCAAGAACACTACTTTTTGCCTAAACTTTACCATTCCCTTGAAAAAGAAAAATGGAGTACGGTCAGTTGAGATATACAAAGCACAATTCTTCAGGAAAGAGGAAAGAACAGGAGTTACTGACATTGTTTTCCAGCTTCTGGATATACTCAGGTTGAGGTTCCTGGAACACTTGTGTTACGGTATTTCAGCAATCAATATCATCACAATGACGTGGCATGACAGGCCTTTTATCACACATAAGCTATGTGTGCTGTCTGCAGAAACACACTTATCATGTGTCTCACAACAGATGCTGGCACAGGGGTGCCAGGTTCTCTGTCCTTAGGAGTAAAGCAATATTAACCCCAGAAAAGGCCTTACATGAACCCTGTGAGTCGGTCAAAACTGGTTTTGCATGGAGTAGCTGCTACTCGTTTTGACTTGTTTGGGTTTTGTTTTTAATTCGTATTCCTATTCCAACATGACTTGCAGAAGTTGCCTGGAAACCATCTCGCGTCAGCTCACTCATCCAGGACACACAGCTCCCCATATGCAGGCAAAGAGATAAGCTTAACTTCCTTATTTTTTAAAGAAATGCAATTAACCCCCCTCTTCCTCCTCCCGTGAATGCAATATCTGACAACTTGGTAAAAAAAGCCCAACATCACTGAGGCAGAGAAGTCTGGCACGTGTCACATGGGGAAATGTGAATGGAGAAGGTTGTCTCAAGGTGGTGGCAGAGTCAGAGCCAAGTTTGTCCCCACTAGAAGGTCCAGCAGGCTTCTAGGGGACACTTCACTGCTTCTGGTGACACAAAACCGCCATAGACTTTGACACTTTTGCCTTCCAAGATGTAAAAATGCCAGTTATTCCCACTGCCCTGTATTCTGTCCAAAATGCCCTCTTGGCTCTCCCTACATCCTATAGTACTTGTGACCCACTGCTCCTGTGAAGCCTGTACATGTTAGGGAGCCAGAATATTGATGGAGTTTTTTGTGTTCTTCCAGGATAAAATACTTTACATGTGATAAATCCAGAGGAGCTGATAGCACTAAGCACAAATCTGGTGGTGAAAACATCCAGTGCAAATAGAGCTTGGAAAATAAAGGGCTTGTCTGGACACCAGCTGGCCTAAAAGAATTTGGGTCTTGAATCAAATCCCAGAGGTTTTATTAGGCTCTCTTGGAAAATACAAAACCAGAAAAATAATTTTGGGTTGACCTGTAGCACTTTATTTGGAAAATATTTATTTTGGGGTGCCTAGCCTTTTCACTTCTAACTTGGGATGCTTTTAAAATGAATAATGCCATTTCAGAAAGAAGTGTTGAAAGGAATTAAATACTTCTTAAGTTGAAAATTAATGTTTCAACACTGGGAAAAAAAATAAAGCTCATTTTGTGGGACTTGAAACAATTAAATTTGTATTGAATTTTTCAATGCTTCTTGTCTTGCCAAAACTGCACTTTCTGGCAAGATTTGCTATGACTTGGCTGTGTTTAATGTGTATGCAGGTAGAAGTAGAGGTTTTAAGGACAAGTGTGAACACCTGCAAAATAGGAGGACCTGTCTTGCAACTTCCAAATGCAATTCCCTGCCAATTTTAACCTGTACCCCCTCACATCTTCCTTTGTCTCGTACTGCCTCTCTCCTGCTGCTATTGCTTTTTTGATGAAGTGTTTTAACCTGCTCCCCATGCAATGAGCTTTCCCACCAGCACCTCCTGGGGCTGAGAGATGTGGCTTGTGCTCCCACACCATTCAGCTCCAGGGGCCACACCAGGATGTGGTTTGTATAAAGGAGACTAGTACAGGAAAAACTAAAATTGTGCTGCCCTTGTGGTGTAGTGGAGATGGGCAGGGATGGGGGCCTGAGCTTGCCATGCCTGGGGGAAAGAAGGAGAGAGCCCCTCTCTCACCATTCAGGCAGTGGAGGCAAGATCCTCCAAGCTGACAGAAGCTGGACAGCATGTTCAAAGTAGCAAATGGTTTAAAAAAAAGTGCAAATGGCTATTGACCAGCTAACTGATTGGCCTTCAGGTTTTAAGCCAGCTTCTCTGCTTGCCAGGCAGTAGTTTGGATCTATTAGCACCAGGATGGCATGCAAAGCTTTCATTTAGAGATGTTGGCTGAGATGGCATGGCTGAGGATTTCTGAAAGCCTTGGCAACCTTGAGTCATCTGGAGTAGTAAGGATGAGTAGAAAGGGTGAGTGCTTGGTTATGGTGTGGATTCTTTGTCTGGGTTCTGATCCTATTTCTCCAAGCATTTTATCAGGTGTTAGGGTCAGGAGGAATGGGGACTAAGATAGCTTTAATTGTTAGGTCTCAGTGCTTGTCTGTGACTCAGCAGCCACAGGTAGATTTGATCACTGCAGGGTAACGGTGTTCATTTGGTTCTCCAGGTGCACCCAAAATGCAGAAGACTGGCTCTCACCAGTTCCAGAGCTCGTGGACAGCCCTTCATGAGGCTGGTAGAGAAGGTCTTCCTTGATGAATGCTTTAGGGAACACATTGTACTGGGCTCTGAAATGTAAGGGATTATCTGCTTATACCTTCCTCTCCTCTGAGAGTGATAATGAGCTATATGAGTACCTGACTGAGGCCTTTGAGCTTTCATTTGTGGCTACTGATTGTTCCCACCTTTCACAGGGCAATGTGAGCTCTGGAGAGACATATGGGATTTACAGGCACGGTAGAGGTCAGGCAGCAAGACATTGCTGTTTGGAAGAGGGATGCTAAATCTCCTTACACATTTAAATCCACACAATGCTCCTGGAAAGCCATTCTGTAAATCTTGAATACTGAACTAAGGAAATAGTTATAATAAAGCAAATAATTTCCTGGAAATTAGAGCACATTGTGGACCTTTATTTGAAATTGTGCAGAATATCATTGTTCTGATGATCTAATAGACTGAAGACAACTTCCAGTTGCAGTGCCAATGGACTGCTACCACTGAATAAGAGCTCAGCTCCTCTGAGATCAAGGAATTCAGAGTTGTTTAAGATGGAGTGTTTATTTCAGCAATCCAAAGATGACAAATATTCTAGGGAACACTTGAAAGAAATCTTTGCATGTTGCTGCAAAAATGATACGGACTAAACCTGTTGAAAAAATCCTAACTTTGCCCTGCAAAAGAAATTTAAATTTTTAAGTAAAAAAACCTGTTCTGGTTCAGTAAGTGATCAAGACCCCTCTTGTATGGTTGTGTGGCTCCAACATAAACTTATGGTGTCATGTTCTCCCTCTATTACTGCTGGAGAAATCTTTGGAAGCTAATTTAGAATAGGTGCAAGTGGAGCTAATAATCCACAATGGACAGAGCTCACTGGGATTGCCACAGTGCTCTAACCATAGGCCATGGCACATTACCATCCAGTGTTGCCAAGACAGCATTGCTGCTGGTAGCTGGGCACAAACTCTCAGGCAGCTGTGGAAACGACTGATCAGATGGGTGGACCCTGCCAGTAATTTGTAACCTTATATAGATTTATGTAATCCTCTATAAATCATTACCAGCTTAGTTACAAGCTAATGTCTTCAAATACAGTCTGGGAACACAAGGGTTTCCTTTTTAACTGTACAGGAATGTTGAACAGAGGACTGGCAGAAGGTTAAGCATCATAGAGACCAAGACTTTATTTTTAACACAAAGCATTGTCGTGAATCTCCTGAAAATTCGCTTGACACTCAGTGTGCTGCAGGTTTTCAGAAGTGTGAATGCATTAATCATAGGTAAGGAGATGGAGTTGCAGTTTTCAGCAGAAGGAGGGAACTGGTGTCTGAAGATCAAGACGTGGCTGGTGCTTCCCCAGTACAAACAGCAGTCCCTTATGGCTGTTTTCTCTGTGGTTTCAGTTCTCTTCCAGTTATGTCTCCCTATCTGTCCTTGGTTATACAGGCTATATGAACAGTCTCCTGTAGAAATTAATCAAGTTTACAAGGCAGAGTCGAACCCTGGTTGAACAAGTTTTCCTTGACTAGAGCCAATAAACAGAAGAGCCACAAAACTAAAATGGCAAATTAATTGCAGTCCCTGGAATTTGCCAATCTGCTTTTTTAGAAGGAAAATGCATTATATTCCAGAAATGTAGTAAAACAAGTGCTGTTTTGGTTTTATAGTGCTGTGGTATATTTGTATATCCAAACCAGGCCTTTGCTACTGAATCTCTGAATGCTGGGGCTATTAGGTCATGCTGCTATAGTTTCTAAATAAGCAATCAGCTAATTAAGTTCTCTGGTAAAAATTCACATGTGCCTTTTGCTGTGTCTCACAGCTTCCCCTACAGCAGTAGTTAAAAGTTGTAGTTGCTTTTTTCTCTTGTTTTATTTGCATGGAGCACTCTGGTTGCTATCAAAGGAGCAAAGTTCAGAATGATCACTGTGCAAAACTCAAGAGCTAAAAATAGAGAGCAGGTTAAATGCTCAACACAAAATTGGGCACAATAACCACTGAAGTCAAACACAGCTCAGCTCCAGTTCTTGCCTGTGTCTGTCTGCAGGAACTCTTGTACCAGGCTTAGTGGCCATAAATTGTACAGTCAAATTTGAATTTAATAAACCTTCGGGAATATGCTTCACAAAACTCTGACTAAACACATCCTCCCATGCAGTTTCAGCAGCTGTTTCCTGTGTCTCCCAACCCTACAAAAGCAACCTGAGTAAGGTGTCTGGCTGCTTGGACTCAGCAAGCTAGCCATAAATCCCTAGCTGTCATTCCTGTGCTGAAAGCTGTCAAGGGGCTGCTAGAGGAAAAAATTATCCCTAGCTTCAGCCTTGCCTTCAGTCTAGATATATTCTCCTTACCTGGCATGTTGTGGAAGTGAGAAGGTATTCTGGAGTGTTCACTGATGCTCCATCTGGGAGTCATGATAAATAGAAAATATTTGAGAACTGAAACTCAGCTCACAGCCCTTAAGTGCACGAGAGCAGCTCAGCACCTGCAGCCTCAGAAACTGGGCTGGAAGATAAGTCAATTTTTTCATACACTATGTAAGGTTGTTAGCAGCCTCCTCATTATGGGAGATAGCTTAGGCAGTGAAATAAAATGCAGGAATCCAGGCTCTAATGAACAGCAGGACAGATCCATGGGTGGGATAAACTGGGGTGGATAAATTGTAGCTACAGCATCTGGGAGCAGAGGAGGAAATAGCAAATGTACAGCCATGGACTGAGGTGCGGTCCGTACTTAGATGAAACATATTCCTTAGCAATATCAGGGCTGCTGTTGTGGACTCTAAATGGGTTCCTGTGATGAGCCCGATCTTTGATGGTGTTGGATTAACATCACTGCTCATTCCAGCTTGTTATGTGTCCTGCAGTACCTGTCATGTCTCTGCCATCTACTGCAAGTAATGACTCCAGCAATTATGAAGGCTTTGTAAGCCCGCAGATCAGAAATACTATCTCACAAAGGCAGACTCTCCTCATCTCAGCGCTGCAGATTCTTCCTCCACATAGTGATTTGGCCCTTTTCGTCTCCCTTTTCCTCTGCACCCGCTAGTTTGTGAAACAGTGGAAGCTTTACAGGAAAAAAAAGAGAGACAGCTTCATCTTCTATACTTCCCATTTTTCTACCCAACCCTCCTCTTTCTCTCTGGAGACAGAAGAGTTTGGTATCAAACATGCAAGTTCTGCCTCACCCAGGGTCTGATCAAAAATGCACTACACTCAATGGAAAAATTCCTGCGGATTTGGCTGTTCTCTAGATTATTTCCAGCCCCCCTCTGGCTACAGCCCTTTGACTGTGCGGGCACGCAGGGTGGCTGTGGGAGCTCAGAGGGGAGGACTTTCAGCAAAGCAGCCCACAAAAGGGAGTCTTGTCTCCCTTTGCAAAGCATGAGGCTCCTGAGGTTTCCACTTGGTCCAAATCTGCAATTCATCTGCTTTCCCATGCTCCACTCACACTGTAGCACGCCACCCTCCAGGCACTGTGCTGAGTGCGAGGCAGTCGAGAAGTTGTTTTTTCCTTGCTGCCCCTTTTTTCTCTCATCTTTGGCTGTTGCACCCTGGTCCCCCTCAACCCTCCTTTCCTCAAGCCTGCCCATCCCAGAGCAGGAGTAATCCACCACCCCATCTCCAGCACATCCTCCATCTCTACTGACACTTGAGATGGCTGTTGGGTTACTGCTCCCTAATGTGACTGTGAATTCCAAATCAGAGCTTGCTTTGCCATCCTGTCCAGCTGCACCTCCCATTGTCCCTGAAGCTGTGCCACTTTTTTGACTGCATCTTCACAAAATGATCTTGAAACCAGACATGGAAACAGAACAACGGGAGCACATGGGAATGGTCTGCTCAGAAGGAATGTATTGGAGGTAATGCTTTGCATTTGACACAGATGGCTTCAGCATGGGAGCTTTGGTTTGGCAAAAATATGGAAATAATAATAGCATTTTTGATCTTCAAAGGCCTCTTCATTCACTAACTAAGGACTGTAATGTTAGGCTTTAAAAATTGGTCATACTCTGAAAATACATTTGGTAGCAAAGACAAAGGGTCAAGCTTCTTGCTACTGTAATGCCTTTGAAATGTCAGTGCCAATTTTGTGGTGTGAAAATTAAGGACCAAAGTCCGTTGTAAGGGTACAACGTCCTGTTTAGTCAATGGGAATTTCATGCCTGTTAATAAGAGCAGAATCAGATCCTAATTAATTTCAGGCTTGACACATATATTCCTCCATTTTAATACACAATTACTGGCAACATCTGCCCTCACATGTGAACAGACTTGAGCTTTGAAATATATGAATTGTATATTGGTCCTAATCTGAGACTTAATATTTCTCACGGTTTTGCTGGCCACGTCTCCACTCATTCCAGCCAGGATTATAAGAGGAAGGGCCCCACCCCAAACACAGTGGGGAAAGGGCAGCAACTTTCTCCAGGAGCAAGACCTGAGTCCCAGCCTTGCAAGGCAAATACCAAGCAATGTAGTTTTAAAGTCAAAAAATTATTCAGGATTGAATAATTCAGCTCTGTAAAGCGCAGGTTCCCTGCTTGGAATCATCAGAGCAAAGTAAAGGCTGGCTCGTGGCAAGCAAGTCCTAGATTGGCTGCATTTAAAAGCTGCAGACACTGATTCCCAATTCTCTTGGGTGAGAGACAGATCAGCGTTGTGTTTGTGTTTTCAAGATTAAGTATCTCAAATCATAAATGTCAATAGAATTATGAAGTACCTTGAAAGCTTCCAAGTTCTTTAAAATTAAATAACAACCCTGTAATGCAGCCAAGCCGAGTATTGCTCAGATCCATTCGACCCTTACAGGAGGCAAAGGAGGCTTTCAATTTCTTTGTTCAATCACTTCATTAAATTCCAATTCCTCTTAAAAGCTTGGCAGTCTTAATTCTCTCCCACTTACTTCTGATACAAGTCCCCTTTGTCTGTGCTCAGATTTCTCATGCTTTCTGTGCTTATCCACCTTCCTATATGCCCAAGCCTCACCAAGCCTCAAGGCAGTCCTCTAGTAAGGATAGTTAAAGGCATTTTTGCTAGAGATTTACTTGTCCTATGTAGCCACTGCATTAGGCTGTGATGTGTCTATGTGCAAGCAAGGGAAACGCTGCTCCAGCTTTTTGTGGGATTTGTGATGGGAAGTGTGCTGCATGCTGTTAGCCAGCAATGCCTCTGGGGGAGATGGCAGTGTGTTGGCTAGCCCTTGTCCTCAGCAATATGCCCTCCTTAATGTGGAAAGAACCCAAACTGAGAGTCAGGGCAGTCATGTCAGTGGAGTTACATGATAAAGGCAAAAGTTCTGACCTCAAGAATGTCATTATTGCACAAGAGACAAAGCAGGGCTGAGCCAAGAAATGGCCCGTAAAATCCCAGCACTGCTACCTGGCAAATGTCCCTGCCACCCTGGTCAGTCACCTGTGATGTGGTTTTAGCCTGTGAGAAACACCACTGCAAGGATCTGTGTACCAGGATGTAGCTCTAGCCCATGGCAGGTACATTTTTTCCTGTATGTTTCCCTCTGAGGACAGGATGGGTATTACCATGCTCAGTGGTAATGGGGAAGTAAAACCAAGAGGCTGCAGCTCAGTCTGAGCTTGCACTTTCATGCATGGGGTTCATTAACTTTCCTCTCCCAGGTACTCCGGGACAGGCAACAGCAGAAGATGCTGTAGGATAGAGCCACAAGAAATAAACTACAAGTCCCCAAGGATGCCATTTTTCTCTTTCTAAAAGAAGTTCTACTCACAGCTGAAGTTGCTTTATACTTTGACTTGCACTTAGAGCAGCCTGGAGTAGTAGTGGGCTTTACAGCCTCTGATGTTTTCTCATTTCTGCTGGGCCATCCCACCATCACAGCTGTGGTGTCTGGGCTTATTTTCTTTTTTAATTTCTTTCTAGGCTCTTGCTGATATTTCCTGTCTTGGGGGAGCTTGCTTAGGCTGGATGGATTACTCAAATGTTCTTGGTCCAGCTCCAATTCCAGCTTTAATTTATCTCTAGCTGTTAGGGTTTCTGACTGGAAAAAAAGCTACCCTATAGATGAGTGAATTCTTAGTGAACGAGGCCCAGGAGCTGATATGCAGCAAAAGAGTTGGGATCCCTATGGGCAAGGCTCACCATTAACACTGTTGCAGAAAGAGCTTGCCCACAGCATCTTCCTGAAGGGCTCTTGCCACCAGCAGGGATGGTCCTCCCAGGAACAGAGAGACCCATTCAGCCCATCCCCTGAAGCAAGTGAGAGGGTCTAAACTGTACAGCTCTCTCCCCAGGGGCTTCCACACCACCATTCCCCATCTTCCTGGGGGAGAAAGGGTCAGTGTTGCACCTTGCTTTGGACACTGTTAATGAGGAAAAATCGGATGTGGAGAGAGGAAGTTTTCAAACCCTCAGCATGCAAGTGAGGGAAGATCTCATGTCTGCAGTACAAGGGAATTTTCAGGCCTGGTGCTGTGCAAACACATCCTTTGCTATGCCAATCCTTGTTGGTTCAGCTCTGGGTACAATTCCTAGGCAAAGACACACATGAAGGGTCTGTAGAAATTGGCATGGGAGTATATATACTATTCTCCTACAGAAATCACAACACAAATTGTGATTTGTGATTTTGTGATTTGTGCTGAGCTTACAGGTCTCTCAGTTAAGACAGGCATTACTAATGGCTTAGGACAGCAGTTTTGCAATGGCCAGTGAACTCAGACACCTTGGTAAGGCTGGACATGAGGCTGACTTGGCAAACTGCTCCCAGGACCAGTGCTTGAGGCATGGGCTTTGTTCAGTTTGTGTCTCGCCATGGTACCTGCCTTTCAGCAGTTCAGTGCAAGATGCAGATCACTCAAAGTTTGTCTGTGCAAGTCCCAAATGTTTTTCGAAAACTAAAGCTTCATGGCTTGCACACATACTGAGATCAACCTGCAGTTCCTAACAAACCTTTCACCTCTCCTAATCTGCCCTCCCATCTGTGATAATTAAATTTAAAGGTTTGCCAGTACCAGACAAAAGTTAAATAGGACATCAAGGGCTCAACGTGCTCCTCACACTCTTAAAACTGTATTCCACCACGCCATAGGAAAACATACTTTCTTTATTATGTGTGGCCAACAACACATATTTCAGTAGCCTAAATTTACCCAGCAGGGTCCAATAGTGTATGTAAATCTGCTCGAGTCACCACAGGATTTCTGAGAGGTGATGCTTTAGTTCTCTTAGCACGTCTAGAAAAAGACCTTGTGATTCCCCTACAGGGAGACTGTGTACAAGCCATACTAACTGCTGAAAGAAGTGATCCCAGGACTGTTCCAACTGGCTGATCCAGTGACATGAAAGTGTTGTCATTTACACACTCTGGAGAGCTTCAGGACGCAGGGAAGATGGATGGTTATTCTTCTTGTGCCCGCCTAAACAATATATTTGATCCTGTCACCTGCCCTGTGTGAACTGCCTTCTTTAGAAGTCAGTATTAATGATGCAGATCAAATCTAGGTGCTGTCACTTATCCCACTTGCTCCAACAGCCTTTGTTAAAAGAAAAAACTAGTCTTTTTGACCTTAACAAGTGGAGGCAATGTTACTTTTGTAAAACTGTTAGGAGAGGTTCTAAGGACTAGAAGAGTGCTTCTTTGGAAGCATGTATTAGCAAATGCTACTTGATCACAGGGACACTTGTATCCTTGGGAGGAGACAACAGACTTGTCCCCTTGTAGAAAACAGACTTGTCATCACCTTATATTCCTCACACACAGGCATCACTTGTTCTCACAGCAAACCTTGCTCTGTGGTCTTTAAAGACCCTTAAAAAAGCACTGTTTGACTATGCAATGAGGGTATATATGTAACAGGTAGTGCTCAAGGTCCATTATCACCTTCTGCCTCGTCATCCCACAGTCTAGCCCTACATCATTACTACCCAAATGAATAGTCTTCATCAGACTTTCTCAGCTGGAACAGACACAGGGATTTGAGTTAAGCATCCAGCTCCTCAGGTGTGTAGCCTGCCTACCACATCTGTTTAGCCAGGTGTCAAGTATCTCCCTAGTGCCAGACCAAGCAGCTGCTTAGTCCTTCGTCCTGCTTCTAGCAGTGGCCAGATGTGGGTGCCTGAGGAAGCCTTTGAGCATATCAAGTATGCATTTCCTGAGAGTGCTCCTGGCCTTCAACTATCTTCAGGGATTTCCTCAATCAAACGTGCTTTCTATGTATTAGTAACACCCAAGGTATTTCTCTTCCACAAACTTGCCTGCTCTCTTCTTAAATCCCCATTTCAGCTGTTGACCTTGATGACTTATTTCAGCTGTTGCTCCAAAATTTTCTCTCCTCTCCTCTCCTCTCCTCTCCTCTCCTCTCCTCTCCCGCCCTCTCCCCTCCTCTCCTCTCCTCTCCTCTCCTCTCCTCTCCTCTCCTCTCCTCTCCTCTCCTCTCCTCTCCTCTTTTTCCTCACCTTTGTCATCAGTTGTTATTGCTGTGTAACTTCACAATACCTGTGTAATTTTGAATTGTGCAGTGATTAAAGATCCAGCAAATTTTTAAAAATCTTTTTAATAGTAGTATATTCCCAATTTTTTTTCTTTATTATTATTAAGCTGGAGAGTTTACAGTTTTGAGTTTGGAAGTAATCAAACAATCTGTTTAGAGTGGATAAAGAAGGTCAATGTGATAACTTCCCTTAGGGTGGGGAAATGCTGGGACGGTGAATTGTGCTTGGGAGTGGTAACATTTTCATTTCAGCAGCAACTGGAACAGTTTTCTCTCAGTCTGCTTGTCTTGCTAAATGTTTAAATACTCCATGAAGAGTGGAGTTGCCTGAATTTACAAATAGCTTTGGCTACCCTGAAACACCAGTTTTTATTTTTGTCTTTTAATTTCCAGCAAATACACTGTTCACCTGCCAAAAATACCATAAGAGTCTATCACAACACAACCAGTGTCTCCTGAGTGCCTTGGAGTTTACAGCAGACCTGACAGCCTTACAGTGGAGGAGGTGGTGGATCAGTACATTTGTCCAGGCATGGTGTGCTTCCTACCAGGACCCTGCTGATCAAGGCTGGGCTGCCTCCTTCTTCTTAGACCAGAGGGAATTAACTCTTCCTTTTCATGCAGGAACTTGGAGTCCACCGCTCTCCACAGAACTAATAATAGCAAATGGACACAAGGTGCAAACAATTGGGAGGCTGAAATCTGTTTGCCTGGAGTACTTGCTAGGAGAGGTTAGCTAAGAATAGAGAAGAGGTCTGTGTAAAAAAGAGCCTTGCTTTCAAACAAACTGTCAATGTTGAAGGCTGAAATATCTAAAATTATTTGTAACAAATAACTTTGTCTGTTCTATGAGCCTCTGTCTAACTCTTGCACAGAGGGGAGTCACTCCTTTCCAGAGTAAACAGAGCAGCCCAGTGCGCTCTGGGGTTACCATGTTGGAAGAATGAAGTACATTTTCTGTGAGTATTTGCTCCGACTTAAAAGCATGCTTGTCTTATCTGTGTTGACACCTCTCCTGCGTTCATGAGCTGTGAAGACTCAAAACAGTGAAGATCTACTCCTCTGAATATCTATCAAAAGCAAAATTAAACTTCATTATTTGCAAACGGAATAATAGTTTTTAACATGGGATCCTGTTTTTAGGAAGCCCTGCCAGGTCTCTGGAACAAAGGCTATGAAGTGAGCCAGACATGGGCGTGGCAGTCTTTTGTAAATAAAAACATGCATGTACATAAGTGCGTCTAACAAGTACTCAGACAGAATTAACTGTAAGATCCATATCTTGCCAACAAATCTGTCGAGCAGATTAAGTTTGGATTTTTTTTTTTTTTTTTTAAAGTAGCAATGCCTCAGGCAAAAGTCTGTGTGGCCCAGAGAGGAAAAATCTGAAAATGGTCTATGCAAAACTTGTAGTCAGGCTTATCTGCCCCCTGTTCCTAAAGCAGTGAAAGCCACCAAAGGGCCTTTTACAAAACCTTCTCCTGATTGTTAAATTTGTACTCATCCAGGCCGGAAACTAACACTGCCATGGGACTTGGGTGGCCTGTTGCTACCAGAGAGGACATTTGCAAAAAAAACTTTTGGCAGTCCTTCCCTAAAAGCAGAAGAGATACCTGTATCTTCATATAAACCTGTGAGGCTGCAGTCTGCCAGAGGCTGATGCATGATGAGTGCCTGGTCTTGTCAGGTAACATGTTTCTGGGCAGTGTTACCCTCTCTTAAGCCTGCAGAGCAGGAGGGGAAGCTCATTCCTTCACTGCCTGCTAACTCAGTGCACTGACTGAGAGGACATATCTACTGGTTGGTGGAGAGATGACTCACCCAAAGCATTTGGAAAGGTTTAGGAAGATGGCAGCAGTCACTGTTGCTGCATACTTGTGTCTGGTTTAACTCTGCTGCCTCTTCCCAAACCTCCCAGAAGTCTCAGCAGAGCAAAACCATTGGTATTGTTGCTTGGGTACCCAACCTCCATGACTCAGATGATGGGTGTAGTGCTGTTCTACCTGGGAAATGTCTTATCTCTCTGCTCTGTAGTTTGCTGTCTGGCTTGCACAACCTGTGTGGCTTCCCTGCTCCCAACAGTGCTCTGCACGCTGGTGGTGGCTGAAAACCTCCCTTGTGTGTGTCTGTGTACGTGTGTGAATCAACATCCTGACACATACAAACTGCAGAAGAGGGCTCCTGAAGTTATGGAGTCCATGGACCAGAAGTTAGGAAATGCTCTAAGTGGCTGTTCACATCTAGGCTCTGCTCCCCTTTGCCTCCATCTTGGGCTAAAGATCAGGCAGGGCTTCTGTGGAAAAACACAGCATTTCATTGCATGTGTGTATTTGGAAGAAAAAGCATGGTGGAAAAGTTGATGTTTCTCAAGTCCCAGGTGTTCATAGCCTTCCTGACATTCCTGCAGGGGAAGTTTTTTTGTGTGCAGGTTCCCAATGGCAAACAACATCCCTCAAGCCAGGCCTAAGAATAGCTGCCATGACAAAGTCCTTGTTTCTTGGCTTCTGTCCTTTGCTTTTGTTTTCCTCCCCCCTGCTTTCCTCTTCCCTCAGTCCCCAGCATCTGCAGTGCAGTATGCAGCACTGGTGTGCAAGAAGCGTGGGATCCCAGCATCTCTAAAAGAGGGCACTGCTTTGCTGTGGGGTGTTTTGGCTCAGTGCTAGAAGGTTTCTGTGGCAAACTCAAGTGAGCAGGGGGAAGAGAAGTAAGGAAAGGAATGGGGGGGGAGCAAAAGTTATTCATTTTTAATGCTTTATCTACAGACAAAATTGGGATAGCCATTTGCAAGTCTAGGAAAAGGCATGGCTTTAGCCTGAGGGCTCTTACCTGCTGCACTTGAGATCTGCTGCAAATAACAGTCATCTCAAGCATTTCAGGAAACCTTCAGCATTTGTTTACCATGCAAAATGTTAGGCAAAACACAGGAGTAAGAGCCTGCATGATCGCGCCTCAAACTGCTTTTTATGCCTGTTTCTGAACCAGTGTTTGTGTGCTCTGAGCAAGTGCTGTCCCTCCCCACTTTACTTTGGCTGGCTTATCAGCATTTGGGGATCCTACCTGCTACTTGCATGCCACAGAAGATTTCCATTTTGGTGGTGCCAATGATACCTGTCCATGTTTCCTGTTCCATGGAATGGCAAGGAAAGACAGCTACCAGGGCGGGAAGTTTTTTGAATGTCAGTGCTGGCTTGGCATGACTGAGCATCAGAGTAGTAATGGAAACCTGCTTGCTAAAAAGGGCCTTGGCTGCCACTGCCTGTCTCCATCTGGGTGAGGTGGGTTGGAAAGGTCAGCACTGGTGATGATCTGTGAACCACCTCAAGGAGATGGGAGGATGCATAAAATAGGGTGGTGGGCCTGGTGCGGGAGGGTTGGGAAGCGGTTCTGGAGGAGCTTGGGAGCCAGACAAATTCCTTTTCGTTCAGTGGTAGACGGTATCAGGAGAAGGTGTTTGCAGAACCTAAAACGGAGCCTGGGGACACAGAGAGCTGAAGTAAACAAAGCACATATGTGTCTGTTTTTCCAAGCCAGACCAGCATCTGGACCTCCTCCTTTCCTCACTCTCTTTCATCTCACTGCTCCTTGAGCTTCCACTGCTCCTTGTCCGTAAATTGTGTCCTTTTCCACCGGGTGGTCCTCAGCAGGCTCCATTAGCACCCAAATGCATCCTTTTGATTGTAGTTCTTCTTTTAAAGGCTGTACCCAGGAAAGCCTGTGAAAATGGCTTATCACAAGGATGCAGGTAGCACATATCTGTGCAGAAAGGGGATATGGGTGAGAAGAAACTCCGATGTGAGACATCAGAAGATCAAGGCTGTCAGAAAAAGTAGTAGCATGGAAATTACTGTATTAAGGAAGTCCTGTGTCCTCTCCAGTCCAGTGTTTTATCTGATGTGAAATGCTCATGGAAATGAGTGAAAAGCCCTTGCAAAAGGTAAAGAGGGACTCTTCTATGTGTCCATTATTTATATCAGTGTAATCATGGGACACGGGGCTTTTATTGCACCTGAAACTCTCTTGATCTTTAGTTGTGCATAGGAAGAATTTTGGGATATGAGGCACGGGAGATATTTCCCACGCTACGGTTTCTTCAGAAAAACAACCCCAAACACATTCAGCATTTCCCAGTATTTCACAGAACCATAGACTTGCAGAATCATTTAGGTAGGAAAGACCTCCAAGATCACAGAGTCCATCCATTTCTGCGGGGTTTTGCATAGATGGAAATGAGTGCTGCACAGGAAGTTAGATTGCCACTCTGTCCCAATGCTCTGTGTCATCCTTTTCATGGTCCCTAGGAGGAGTTAGTCCTCACAACTAAGCACTCTGTGAGGTGACAAGCACTGGATCCCTTTACCTGAATACTTTCCATCCACACTGCTGACTCTTAGCTAAACCGTGGATTCGGCTCCAAGTTTCCAACTTCCAAAAGATGACTTTGGGATTACTACAGTCAAACGAGTCTGTAGCACAATCACACCAGTTCCTCCAGATCCTAGGAGCAAGAATGTGTGCCTGGGCAAGAGCAGTGAGTGCTTAAGCATGCCTCAGAACTTGACCTGTGTGCATATGGGACTGCAGGCATCAAATGGAAATAGTGAGCCTGGAGCTGAAAAGATGTTTAGGGTGAGTCCAGGTGTACACTATGCACAGATGCCTGCAACACACAGGATCTAGGGCAGAGCAACAAACCTTTATCTACGCACTCATTCTGTCTGCCAAGTCCCCCTAGAAGCAGACCTTAACTCTTGTATTACTGCTCCATAGCCTGTGAACCACAGTAAACCCCTCCTTGCTCTTCTCAGGACATGGTTCATGTCCATTTTGAGCCATGTGGGATTCCAGCATATTTCTAGACATATGGCCTCATCCTATTATATCCATTTTTTTCCCCATCCTTTCACTGACAGACAGTCTCTACTTTTACATCTTGAATTCCAGCTGCCTGGAAAACAATGAGCAAATAAACCTTGGAGGAAATATTAGGGAAAAAAAAACCAAACAACCTGTGTCTAGCAACTGGGCTTGCTGCCTCCAGACAGGTGCAGGCTGCGTGTGAACAGCAGCAATTCACTCAGCAGTGCTTTTGAAAGCAAGGAGCTGATGGCACTGGTAAGGCTGAGTGATGTGATGTGTCTGGGGCCAGGGAAGCATTGTGTGTGTATGCCAAATAGATGGCTGAATTTTAGATGCTGCTAATTTTAGTTCAGTGTGATTTGCTTCACTGAGCTCTCCTGGTGCTTTGAACGCTGTCATTCAGGCTAATCATAATTCTTTGCAAGGCTTAGAACTCCTTAGAATACCCAAAAATCTGATCTGAGCTTTTCTTTTTCCTTAAGATGCTGTTTTCCTGTGTGTTTTGACTTTATCAGGAATGCATCCTAGACCAATAGCAGCAATCATGAACCTGCTGTTCCATATTCTCTCCTCCTCATGGTATTCTTTAACCTATTTTACATGTAAAACATTTCATAATATGCAGCCAAGTGTTTAAGCATTCAATTCCCTTCCTTCACTGGCCCCTCCTGTTCCTGCAGTTGGTTGCAGATCACTGCCTGGAAGTGAGCAGAGAGAGCAGGCAGCAAGGCGAGTTTTGTTCCTGTGAGAATAACCTCTTTCAAGTAATTCTTTTTCCAAGGTGACCAGTGTGCGCTGATACCATATCTCAGCGGAAAGCATGGTGATTTCTGACAGCACAGACATCTGACCCTACCCTCAAGCAAAGCTGGGCTCTGGTCCCCAGGCAGGGTTTCTGCAGAGACAGAGGGACAGGCACAAATCCTCTTTAAATCTTCTAACTTTTTCCTATGTTAGTCTGCTGGGCTCATCTTCCCATGTGTTTGTAGCAGGGAGATGGTCTGCATGAAAATTGCTCAGGTGTAAAAATGAGAAGATGGTTAAAATATTATGATTCAAAAATAGACCCAGGCTAATAGAGTTTCATTTAATCACCCGGTTGCCATTCAAGATCAAGTTTGTGTAGGTTATGATGAAATGTGGTTTCCAGCAGACAAGTTTTCCGTGCTTTGTGTAATGAAAATTGGCACTTTGCAGCAATTTCTAAACAGGTGCAACTGCAGCTGCCATGGGAAGGCTGAGACCATCTGTTCCTCCCAGAAGATGCTGGCCCCTTCCCACGGCCCTCCTCATCCCCAGGCCCTGCTGCATGCATCTGGAAGCATCCATGGGCATAGGGCAGGCAGTGAGGAGGTTCATCACACTGCAGTGGTCAGAGGCAGAAATGGTACTGGGAACCTGGGGCTGTGCTTGCATGATTCCGTGTATTCCTGGGATGTCTTACTCTTAAAAATCACATGTTTTAAGTAGGAGTCGATGTACAACAGCGGCAGGAAATCTGTGTTGTTGCCAGTCTTGTCTGCTTGCCCCGTGTCCATTCAAAGCTGACTACTTTGCTTTGTGGTTCTGGATTCAGACTATCAGGCTCCACAAGCCTTCCTCGATTCAGATTTACATCACAGCCATACCTAGAGGAGGCTATGTCGTATTCATTTGTTTGTTTTCTTCTAGCAATACCTGCCCAGCAGAGTGTAACCAGGGTGTCAGGGATGCTGCACCCTGCAGGACAGTAAAGACTTGGACCTGTTGGAACAAATCCAGAAGAGGGACGGGGAATGATCAGAGGGCTGGAGCACGTCTCCTGTGAGGACAAGGTGACAGAGTTTGGATTGTTCAGTCTGGATAAGAGGAGGACCCGGGAAGACTTTACAGCAGCCCTCCAGTTCCTGAAGGGGTGCTTTCTTATAAGAAAGATGGGGATAAACTTCTTCACTTGGGCCAGTAGGAATAGAACAAGGGGTAATGGTTTTAACCTAAAGGAAGGTAGATTCAGAGCAGATATAAGGAAGAGTTTATTACAATGAGGGTGGTAAAACAGTGGCACAGATTGCCCAGGGAAGTGGAGGATACTCTACCCTTGGAAACATGCCAGGTCAGGTTGAACAGGATTTGATTCTCCTCATAGATATATTCCTAGTTTGTATTAGCATCCAAGTTTTGAGTAAAATTTCCTGGAGATTAGGTGCACAAAACTGGTACAATTTTTATGTAAATATGAGCCCTAGCCCTCAAACTTTAACAGCTATAAATTTCAAGACTTGCTCATTTATTTTAAAAAAATAGGCATTGTGGTAGAGTTCTTCCTTTACCTATGAGTCTCCACATGATGCAAATTTGTCTTTCAACCTGGACAGAATCACGGCTTGTGTCAGCTGGACTCCTGCCCACGTGGGGGTAGAGAGAGAGGAAGGTGAGGAACCACCATGCAGTGCAGCAAGTAGAGGTTTTGTGCAATGCCTGTGTTAATGGTGTTTCTGGGAGCTGGTCCAGGGCCGTTTCATAGCATCAGTATAATTTTACTGGTTTTTCTCAGGTTGAATTTTGATCCATGGGGCTTTATCTTTGGAAACAACCATCTCCCAGAGCAGTGTCCCCATCCTCGTGATGAAAGGCTCTGCAGCACATCCTTTGGTTTTCTAATACATGACACTCTTCACACCTAAAGCATTCCCTAGCTGATTGATGGCAACTCATTTAATGCAGCGTGTAGGTGTAAAACGATGAATATATCAAGCTGTGGAACAATATCTTTTCTTTCTCCTCGGGTGTGCTTATCGTGAATCGTTTTTACCTAAAATGGAGGGTGCAAACACATTTTATCACCTGTTTGCAAAAACTCATTACTAGAGGCTAAAAAATTTACAGGCAGAGCACCCGAAATCTGATGTCTTGACACACAGTATTTTTATTGTTTGCTTTATAGCCCTGACAGAGGCACAGGGAAAGCAGAGTCCTCTCCAGCCAGGCAAAGGTATACTGTCAAAGTATGGATAGAAAATAAATCAGTGCCAACTGCGGGTAGGTTGGCAGCTCCAGAGCACCTGCCTGTCTGCATCCCACCACCAATGCTACACAGGAGGCTGATGATGATTTTTTAATCAAAGGATGGTAGAAGAAGATGGTCAGAGACAGGCTGCCTGATCCAAAGACGACTGTGGCAGACAGCAGATGGGAAAAGATGCCAGAGGAGATGCGAGTGTGCATGCAGGGGAGGTATGGTTTAGTGCTGACTGTGGCTCTGTCCAAGGATGGATCCTCTGCCTTGCAAGCTAAGAAAATAACTGCTTATTTGCTTTTCAGCAGTTTATGGGTCAGATGTATATTTGGTGTAATCGGCTTTGGCTTCTTGGGCATAAATTTGAAAGAGATTTCGAGCAGTTTCTCTCTTCTGTCACATTACTGGTAAGAACAACCACAGATTTGGATCCTCATGATTGTGGAGTCTGAAGGAATAAAGCTAGTGTTGTTTGGCTAATCCAGGGCTCCTTTTAAACACCACACATCTCAGAAGTTGAATTTTATTTATGTTTGCAGGGCCTAGGCTGGGCTCAGCTTGCAGCCTTCTGGGTTAAGTGTCAGTATTTTTGATAAAAACTTGACTGAGTAGCTGAGAGCTTTTTACTTTGTCAGGATTTACAACAAATAAATTACTAATAAACTCATATATAATCCTTCAAATTGCAATATGCATGCATAACTAACAGCTTAGTTTATATTAAACACATATTGCATTGTTAGTGAAATAGCAGTGATCTACATAGTGACTAAAGGGTTCTGTGCATCTGAGGACGTTGCACATTCCTACCAGGGTTTAGGAAATGGAAATAAGCAAACACAACAACGTGTAATTTTTAAGCAGCCATCCCCCAGAAATTACTCTCCCAGCAGATTAAGCTTCAACACTGTGCTCGGGTTATGTTTTGAAAGAGATCCCCGAGCCTATAGCTGCCTGTGTTAAATACACACCACTCTCATGCACAGAGGCTCAGTTCCAGCTCCTGTGGCCACTTTGCTGAACATTTGCATTTCCTTTGCTCTCTGTGACCGTAACCATAGAACTACTACAACACTTGGAAAAATATAATCTTTGGCATTTTGTACAATTTCTCCACCCATATGCATGTGCACTTTTGAAGAAGCAAACAGAAAATCCACGTAACTCTGGTATCCATGGCCAAGAAAAGTTATGACTGGAGAGAATTAAAAAAAAAAAAAAAGGTAATATTTATCAAGGGGAAAGGCATTAATTTGGGCAGTTACAGCCCCACCTCCAGTGCTGGGCTCTGCCAAGTTGTGTTGTGCTATTCTGGCAGCACAGAAAAGCTGCTGAGGCAGGAATGGTTTAGGGGGTTGTGCCCAGCATCAAGGTGCTCAAAACAGCAGCCAAGTGGGGTTTTGACACTGCACAGGGCTTGTACTGACCACTATGGAAGAGATGAGTTTTAATGGAAAGGAACACAAATAGCTACTATGAATGGCTCCAGGCTAAATGGCTCGCTCAGGTTATTTTGGCAAATACTTAGGAATGAAAAATATATTCGTCCATCAGGGCTGGCTCAGCAAATAGGCTGGATTAATGATAATGATTTCAGTGAATAATTCAGCTGGATCTACTGGACTGAGAATGAATTGCAGGAACAGAGAAAATAAGGAAAATCAGATGGATTTCTTGGGTGCTGGATGGCAGGTAAAGAAAAAGGAGGCAAGAAATGCAGAAAAAGTATTGAACAGCTGGGGCATTCAGCTGGGATGCAAGGCACAGATCTACCACGTTCCTGTTGGAGCTGGGCAGAGTAGTGTTCAAACTGTGAAGCTGCTCATGTGTTTTTCCTGGCAAAACAATGCAGAAGAGAACAAGAAAGGCAAGTCAGTCAAGACCAGGTCCAGGCAAGGACCTTAGGAAACTTTTCTAGACATGGATGCATTTCCAAGGGGAATCCCAGTTTCTTTTAGTCAGGGTTTTCAAAAGTCAGGCCACTCTGTCCAAAGGCACTTGCCCAGCAGTTCAATTCCACCACTTTTGCATTTCATTAAGTCCCTATAGCTGGTGCCCTTATGCCATCTGAATGGGCACGGCCTCAGCTGCACTTTGCCCAAAGGTTTCCACACCTATTTCCCCTGCCTTTTCCTTCCCAGCCTCTCTTTCTCTTCTGACCATGACCTGTCCCCTGACCAGCCCCAGGAGGGCCACTGAGATCAAATGGGTTTTGCCTGGGAGTGGTGATCTGTTCACGCAGAGAATGTTGAAGGATTTAGTGCTGAGCTTGTTAACACAGTCCTGGAAACGAGAATAAGGGGTCAAAGCTGCCAGTGTGCTCCTAAAACTGCTCTTTGCAACAGATTTAGCATTGGCAGCACATCCCTTTTCACTCCATCCTTCTCTCCAGGCTATAGGGCTAATTCATGCACCAGTCTGGCAAAAGTCCTCCTTTCAGCTTCATCTTTTACTGTGGCACAAGGAGCTTTTATATTCATTTTGGTTAATCAGGCCCTTGTGCTACTGCTCCTAGAGGACTAAAATGTAAAGGACTCACAAAAAGGCATATAGGTCATCACCCATGGTTTCTGCTCTTTCTTCTGGCATCACATTTTGGGGATCCCCACGTTGTGTGGCTGTGTAGGGCCCCTTTTAAATGTTTTCTGCCTGGAAAGGAGCAGCTCTCTTTTGCTTACAGATACCTTCCTGGTGAGAACTGCCAGCTAATTGGGACAGATAATGAGGCTGGCAGAATGGATTTATAAATGGCCAGGTTACTGGTAAGGTTACTTTAACCACAGATCCTAGCCTTGTGTGGAGAATGGGAGCTGGGCTCTTTGGTGTGGGCTGCTGCAGGCTCTAAAGATGAAGAGGGCAAACCATAGTCATTCCCACGAGAGAAACAGGAACAGGAATGGGTTGGGGCACCAAGCTGCTCTTCTCCACACACTGCTGCAGGTCCTGTATCTTCTGACGCTCTCCAGCAGGATGCCGGTTCTGGATAGGGGAGGTTGGGGTGCTCTGACTCTTTCCCTGAAACATCAAGGAAGGAATCAGTGCTGCTCAGATCAACTTTTGAAGACTTGCCCCCCAAACTCCTGTACCAGGATGTTGTTTCAGATGCTTCAATTTTTCTCCAGTGGCACCTAGGAGAGGCAGTTCAGAGATCCTGGAGAGCATATGGGTCCCAGTTTTTCTTTATCTCTTCTTACTGGGGCTGCAGCTTGGAGGGGACAGGGACAGAGTGAGATGGGGTCCAACTCTAGGACATGCGGTGTGAGTGCTGGAAAGGGCTGAACAGTCCAGGCACAGGGACAGCCAGCACACAGAGCAATGTCTGTGTGCAGCTTCGGGGAACTGTGAATGAACTCTTGCACTAATAATAATAAAAATAAAAATAAAATATCTAGGCCTGTATGTCACATTTCTCTCTGCCCTTCCAGCAACCCTTCCTTGAAAAGTTTATGTCTATATTACAAGAAGCAGTTGCATTTTGAGGCAGCCAAGTCCTCTCCCTGATGTTTTCCATAGCTGAGCTGGCCTTTGCACAGCCTCAGCAGTCGAGTGCCTCTCACGGACAGAGCTGTGTTTGTCTCGGAGGCATGTTGAACTTGGCAGGTGCCGTAAGACTAAGTCCAATTTAAACTACCATCTTTCCGAAGAAAAAGGCTCTGCAGTATGCAATGGCAGCCGCCACGAGGAAAATCTGCTGGCCTGGCTGGAAAACCCGAGCAGGGTCATAAACAGCAGTTTCTCTGTCTTTTCACACAAGTTTACTCCACAATCTCGTAGACACTGAGCTAGCTGCTTTTTGTTTCCAAGTGAAAGAGGCTAAACCGGGGCAGCTTGATTGCCATCAACACAAATAGGCGAATATTTGATAACCAGGCAGAAATATAACCTTAAAAAACACAGACCAGGCTGGCCCCTTCACCCCAAAAATATCTGTGGTGTATGTGGATCTAAGATCAAGCCTGCAGTGCTCCTTAGCAGCCTAATTCATTCCTGTGGGTTCATCACTTCCCCTGAGCCACAGCAGAGTCAAAGGTGTGTTTCTTTGGAGCCTGGCCTAGGTGATTTTCCCCTCTTTCTCTGGGAGAAATCACAGCCTTGTTGCAGGCTGGAAGAAGGATGATGGTGGGTCTCCAGAGGTGGCAGGTCCTGTCCCAGTTAGCTTGCTGCTGGAAAAAGGGAAAGCTGGTCATCCTGCACAAGAAAGAAACATTTCTCATTGGAGGAGCAGCTTTCACGGGGAGCAGCGCTGCTCAGAAATCTCCTTGGAACAGACACCATGTCTGGGGACAGAGAGGAAGACGACTGAGTCTGAGCACTGGAGGCTGCATGTGCCCCACTGAGGAGTGTGATTGTTTTCCATTGCTGTTCCCACCTCCTCATTAAGCTTGCCATCAATAATACAGTGTTTCTTATGCAGCTGAGAGTGGAAAGGGCGGCCTCAGGGGAGCTGACTCACTCTGACTCACATCTCCTGGGAACACGGGGTCATTTGGGTTAATCTCAGCCCACTGCTGGCCTAGAGACCCCCTGGGAGAGCAAGGGCATCCCCTCTCTGCTCCCTGCCTGCGTGCCTTAATGCGCCCTGCAAAGCCAGCTTCTCCTGGAGAAAGGAAAAACTCCCTTCTGAGGACGGGGATGAAGAAATGGATGAGGGAGCCTGGTCTGCGACACCAGTTTTCCCAGTCCTCCTCCATCAGTTTCCTCCATTAGGAGTGCCGGGAGCAGCATTGAGGCGGGAGTGCTGTGGATGCTCTGGGTCAGGCAGACTGCTCTGGGGAGTCAGGTCTCCCTGGGTACTCTGGGGCAGCATCTCGACCAGAGAAATGCAGCTGAGCTCACTGCGCTGTTTTCTCTACTTTTTTTGAGCTTGCCCTTTTGGGAACAGCAGAGAGACAGGGCAGAACAAGCTCCCAGGGAACAAAGTTTAATTTCCTACACTTTATCATTTAATGGTGTGAATCCCGAGGTTGATCTCTGCTCAGACAGAGCAGAAATTTATTATACTCAATTTCTTAGGAGAGGAGGGTTTGGGGGAAGGGAGAGCACGGGACAGCCTGCCTGGCTGCTGGAGCAGTAAGTGTGCTGTAGTGCTGCTGTATGCCCAGGCTCTGGGCTCCAGGTGCAGTCTGGGCTGAGGGCAGCACTGACTTTCTGTGACTCCTGAGACAGCACTTCAGGTTGCAGGGGTCTTCATGTTCATTTTTCTCTTTACTTTTGCTTCTCTCCCAGAACCAAAGGGCTGATGGAGCAGAAATGTAAAACATCAAACCTAACCTGTATTACCATCTTTCTGGCAGGTGCCGTGGTGCAGAGCCCACCAAGTAGGTAGAGCTGGGGTTAGGGAAGGATCAGGGAGGAAAAAGGAGTGCCTTCTGAAATGCTTGTCTCCAGGCAGTCTAGACCAAAATCCAAATTTTCTAGTTGAAAAAACCCTGGCAGTCTGCCTAAACATGTTGGTTTTTTTTTTTTTACAGGATCTGTTAAGTTTTGAAACAGGACAGCAACTGTGATGGAGCAATAAAAAAATATTGAAGTAAATGAGAATGATTGAGATTGTGGTTGTACACTGGTGATGCTTTCCAGATCCAGTTACATTTTCCTGTTTGTGGCATGATCCTCCCTCACCCTTCCCTCTCCTTTTTTTTTGCCTGCCCACTTCCTATTTTCTATTTGCCCTCTTTCCAATCTATGCCTTCTGCTACTACTTTGAACCTTCATCCATCCCAACTTTTCATGTAGCCCAGAGGTTGTGGTAGTTCAACCGGTGCAAATATTGCTTTTCTAAGCCTCTGAGAGGTTTTCATGCCCTTCTCTGAGGCTGTGGGTTTTTTTCCCTCAGTTCACACTGCAGACAGAAGACCACCATGATCCCAAAGCCCAGCTAGATCCAGCAAACCAGCTCCAGTCTAGGTTCAGCAGTGCTCAGGTGCCATCACTGGCAATGTAGTCATTGTAAGTCAGAGCTCAAGGAGGGCTGCAGCCTGTTAGCAATGTGAGCTAACTCTTTAACAGGTTAAGGTGATTGCAGCCTACCAGCGCCCTTTGGCTCTCAGCATGCTGCCCAAAAGATTACCAGGCTGCATCTCCAGATTGCTAGGAATAGATTTACCTGCTGGTCCCCTCATTATTTAGTGAATGTTTGGTTATTACTCTCCATTGTCCTGCCCCACTGAATTCAAGCAGCAGTGCTGAGCCCGGGGCAAGGAGGGGCAACAAACCCACATGGCAGAGCAGTAGCGCAGCAGTGGTAACAGCTCCCCAGCGAGGGGAGTGAAGCCTCTGACTCCCTCAGCTCATCAGGACGCCTTGCATGGCACCCAGGAGAAATGCTGCTCACACCAGCCTTTGTGTGTTGTTGCCTTGGATGTGTAGCAAGACCCTGTTATAAAGGTCTCCTCTTCTAGACGGTAACAAGGGCTCTGATGCACAAAATTAAAAATCCGGTGACGGTTGACTTCTCATTAGGGGAAAAAGCCACAAAACCAATACATCCTTTGAATTAGCCTGTTGTGTTAATAATAATATGTGGCTCGTCCTCTCTCTCTTGCCTGTCTCAGTTTCTCTTTATGCTGTTTCCCTGCACTTTTGATTTCATGTGCCACAGCTGAAAATGATGTGCTACTTTTTTTCCTCACATGCAGCTCGTGCCAAAGCGCTGTGGGAAAGCTTCTGCAGGGAGGGAGGCAGGATGTCCTAGAGGCCAGGTTCTTCTCCCTGCAGGGATGAGGGGGCAGCTTCGGGCTGGGCAGCGTGAGGAGTCCAGTTCTCCTGGAGTGATGAGCCCTCCCATATGTGAGTGTTGAAAGTCACAGGGTCACACTCGGCTTCGAAGATTAACACTGAAGGATCTACCTACTATATGCCTTTAAAACCAAGGTGGTTAATCACATTTTTGTTTACTTTCTAGTTCTTGAGCTTTTTGTGCCAGCACTTTTAAACCTTTCTCTGAAACTGAGAGGAAAAAACAAAATTTTCTCTATAGAGAGCTGAACTTGTTCTATAAAGGTCTGTGGAGTCAGGACTTTGAGAGAAACATAAGTGTTGCCATACTTGCAGTGTAGTTGTGGCACCTCGCAACATTTGTCTCATTTGTCTCCCAGCTTTTTCAGCAGCCTCTTCCGAACTCGGGGAGACAGATGAGAGTTAGTTCAGCTTTTAAAAAGAAGCAGTATTTCTTTCAGCTAGAAACTGTAAAACTTAAGCATCCAAACTACTTAGTTAAGTTTTCGCAGCAAAAGTTGGATTCATATCAACCTAATTGTTCCTTAAAAGTCATGTCTCTGCCGTAGCATATTGGTATATTTCTGCTTTCAGAGAGTAAATATTGCTGCATAGTGCTGCATTCTGTGCTCCTGGGGAGGTTGGCACTAATGCAAATATGCTGTGAAGCTCTGCACTTCCTGCTCACTTTGAGTATCAAATTATTCCCACCTTGGAAAAGCTGGGTTTGCCGTTATTTACAGAGCTGGTCTCATCAGCAATGTACTTGCCTGGAAACAAAGTTTCTTCCAAGAGTTAAAAATACGCATAACCCCATAAAGGGTTTTAAATATATCCTAGTACCATTCAGTGAAAGTGCTAATTGGTACTCCCACACAGTGCTTTGCAATTAATCGTGATGCTGCTGTTTAGAAAAAAACAGGGGAGAGTCTCAAAGTCAGAATACAAAAGACAATAACATCCTGTCTGAAAAGATGGCACACGGCTACAGACACTATCAGATATCTTTCATCAGTGTGTCTCCTGAGCACGATAAGACCTACTCTTCTCCCAGCCTATTCTGTGTGTGTGGGGTGCCCTGTTCTACAGGGGAGTCTGGGGCCTGTACAGATGAACTGCAGCATGTGTTCCTCTTCCCTGCTGTCTTCCAGGTCCTCCTTGCTGTTCCATTTCAATCCTGGATTCACTGGGCACATGCTCAAAGGCTCCTGAAACTGAAGATGCTGCTTTGGGCAGAGTAGGGGAGAGGACTGGCTGATGCAGAATCCCTGAGTCATGTCCCAAATTCCCCTCTGCAGCAAGGCTGCAGGCTAACCTTGAGCTCTGCTCCTCTCAGCACTGAAGGTACAGCAGGATGCAGCCCTGAACTTCTGCATGGGAACGCCTGCATGAGGACCTCCTCCAATGCTCCCCGGCTCAGGGCTAGTGAAAAGCCAGCTTCATAATGCACTGAGAAAGAGCATCCTTCATTAAATCACAGAGGAACACTGCTGTACAGAAGGACCTATCCTGTAGTCAGTGAGGGCTTCCTCCCTCCCCAGTCCTCTAGATTTCCCTTGTGTTCAGGCCTGCTTCTCCTCACTGACCTTTGTGAAGTTTGCTTAGGATACAGGTATTGAGGGTCAGTGCAAGTGAGGGGCAATAGCACCTTTATTTGTCTTCTTCATGCATAACTGGTTGATGAAAGACATGAAAAAACAAAGATCACTGTCATGTGGATTTGTTAAAGATTATGAAGGGAGGGGATGTTTGACACCAGTCATGCTATCTAGCATGTGTGATCTTAGGCTCCGGTGCTGCTATTTTGCAGGGCATATGGGAAGAGAAATCCCAGGGGCACCTGGGCTTTGGCTTGTTTGCCCCAAACCCTCCCCTAGATTAGAAAAGCAAAGAACCCCCAAACCCAAGGACAGAAATGTCCTTGTTGTCTAGATCAGACTGGCTGAGTAATGCCCAGGGGCTTTCAGGAGGCTAACCACAAATTTCCTATGGACCCTCACCTTCTGAGAGCAGTGTGGGTAGAAACTGCTCCTCTCTAATGCTGGACCTTGAATTCGTTTTGTTTTCCGTGTATCTGTCCTCGTTGCCATGGTTGTTGCAGCTTGCAAAGGTGAAGTGGTGAGTTCATGCCAAGAGAGAATGGAAGCAACCCTGTTTCTCCCTCCTGCCTCCTCCACCTCCACCCCACTGAGGTCTGACCAAGGGGGGATGCATTTAGTTTGCACCAAAACATCCCCACCACATGCAGCCGTGCATAGTCCCCCATGGCCAGGGCACAGGGACAGCCTGTGTGCCCACCACCTGTCCCTGCAAGCCTGATAAGAGTCTCACAAGCCAGCCAAGTCCTTTGTGCAGCCAAGGCAGCTTTAGGGAAGGCAGTGTGTGCAGGACTGGTGAGGATCAAAGGCCGGCTGTGAGTCATTTCAGATCCAGTGAGTGATCATTGGTTGGGGGAAGAGGTAATTAGGCTGGCTTCACTATCTGGCTGTTATGCTCCAGAGAGTAACGGGGTGGTGTTGCTGCCATTGAAAAACTTTATTTGTTAGGAGTGACTCATTGCATATGAGTCACAGATTATACATGGGAAAAACTACCCGTGCTCCCTGCTGGGAGTCGAAAGTCCAGTGCATTGTGCCCCTGTGATTCTGGCAGCTGACTGATAATGATAGCATCACCTGGTGAGCGTTCCCTTCCTTTCATCTCACCCAGGGAGAATCTACCAGAGTCAGGTCTGCTCTTGCTACCGGTAACTGCATGGGCTATGTACCTGCCCCACTGCAGAAGCTGAAGGGGAAATGACTTTTGACAGAACCAGCAGAGAACCAGAAGGACCAGATGCAGACCCTTGGTATCCCAGGCTGCCAAGATCCCTCAAGGACTTTGTAGTCCTTGAAAAGGAATTTAACCTGCTGATCCAGGTCAAAACTTCATGACCGCTCTGTTTCAGTAATAAGACACAGTGAACTTTGACTGCAAAGATAACACATTTACTGTATCTAAAATCTGCCCTCAGATCTGAATTTTGCAGAAGAATTGGGCCATCTTTTGTTTTAAAAAAAAGATTGGGTCAACTTTTATTCTAATTTTACTGATTTTTATTGCAGGGACTTGCAATCTTCAGTTGAACTGTGTCTTCTTAATAAACTCAATAAGCTTTTAAAAGATATGTTTCCTATTAGTTTTGCTTCCAGAACAACCTGAGGTTTGGAAAGACAGAGGCAACCAACAATAAACGAGACAAAATAATTGCTTGGATCTTTACTCTTTTTTTTTCACTTTAAAACCTAATTTTAGTTCTCAGCTGAGGCTTAAGGTTTGTTCTTAATTTGCCTAAACTGTTTTTCTTTCTTCCGGTAGAACAAACCCAGTCAAATTGTGTTTGCCCTTCAAAACTTAGGTCTGAGAAGTGCCCAGTGCAGAGTTACTCAGTGTAATGAATGTAAACACTGGGAAGATTACTTATTTCCTTTGTACGTGTTCTTTTGAGCTGTAATTTGATTACACCACTTGAAGAATATCCTCTTACTGTATAAAACCACAGTTATGGAGATCTGATCCTCAGCCTCACTTCACTGGATGAGCGCTGCAAAGGTGTGTAGCTGTAAAGCAAGCATGCCATGTCTTCTGCAGGGATGCTGTGCTCTTTTGGGATCACTCTGTGGTGTCTGCTTTGAGAGGGCGGACCCTGGTCCAGATATTTCTGCTTTTTCATGAAAACAGCCTTTGCATAATCTCAGACTCCCTGTTGAATGGCTTGGCCCTGAAAAGATGTAGCTGCAGCACAGCCAGAAGGTGGATAAACCTCTCTGTTGCCCATCCTGGTGACCCCCAGGTGCTCATCACCTCCAGCTCTGTCTTTGTCCCTTGCCTAACCTGCAGCCGTTGCTTTCCTGTGCAGGGACACCCAGAGGGGACCTGCAGGTGTCTGCACTGGCACTGAGGCACTATCCAGCCCAGCAATACCCAGCTGGTCCCCTGCAGATGTGTTGCTGCAAGCCATTCACATCCACTGCAGCTGTCGGGAGCGCCTGGCAATTTCAGCCTCTGTCATGATTGATATGGAAATAGCTGAATTAAAGCTTTCTGTTTGCTGAACACATGCAAACACATCTCTCTCTCAGACACACTCCCACAGGCAAAGCTAGATAAAGAAGGGGCCAGAACTGCAGAGTGTCATGTCCTGAAAATCCACTGGGGAAAGCTCAGTGCCTGATCTGCCAAGATTCTTCTATTCTCATCTCAATGTCCAAGAAGGAGACTGGTGAAACCAGGCGGTCATTTTTCCAGGAGACTTGGGAAGAAGAGAGATGATGCCTTGGTTGCAGGCTCATAAGACACTTGGGAAAAACATGGCATGCCCTGCTAGATGTGTGCTGTGTTTTGGTAAACCCTGTTATATTTTCCAGCCTCAAAGTTTCTCTGGGTTTGAATAGTATCTTACTGAAGCATGGACCCCACTCCTAGCTACTACAGAAGCTGCAGCCCATAGAGTGTGCCTTGTCCAGGCTGGAACAGCTGTTGGTAAACTCTCCAGGGCACCAGCAGCCTTGCGTCGAGGACTGGGCACTGAGCAGACACACCGTGACTCTGATCTCTTCTGGTCAGAGCCTCTGGGCATTTTCATAACTCAGTGGGGGATCCTGTTCTGTTTTCTATCTATCTCCAGAGTAATAGCTCATTTTGCTTGCCCTTCCCCCAGCAGCATGGGTGGCTTTGTTTAGAAGAAATTATACAACCGAATAAGAGCCAGCGTGAAAGGCCAGATCTTGAATGGATCCATGGGCACGACTGCACTGTGATGTGAGGACAGGCATATCTCTGTGGGGCTGATCTCCTGAGCACAGAAAACAATAGGAGGGCAGATATAGCCATAGGGCTGCAGAGTGAGCTGTCAGAGGGACACCCAGAACCAGGGATACAGCCTGTGTTTTCCAGCTGGTGGGAAGCTCATGCTGTGCTGCTGGTATCTCTGCTGATGAAGCCACGTCCCAGCCAGATGTCCCTTATTTTGCTGTGAAGATCTCTCTCTGGTGGAAGAAACTCTCTTCTCCCCCCCTGTTTGTTTCAGTCTGCCTTGAAATCTTAAAAAGTTTCAGGTGGACTTCAGGAAGAGAGGAGGTCCACAGCAGAGTTGGGTCTCACAGAGATGCAGGATATTTATTGGGGTCCAGTTTTCTTTTCTTGCCAACTGCAGACTTTTGCATTGATACAAAAGGAAAACAATAAAAAGAAGCCTAGTAAATTTTACACTGCTTACTATACCATTATCGTGGTGCTAAGTGATTCTAAAGTACATAAAGGATCTAGAAAATCAGGTTTTATTTTTTATCAACTTAGTTTTTTAAATAGAGTTTATTTGATGTTAGCTAGGCACTGCCTGACATACCATATTATTTTTAATAAGACAAAAATCTTCTCCAGGATTGTTGTGGCTGAAGAATTAATAAGATAATGTTTCCATTTTAGGAAATCGCCTGAAAACTAAATATAAAAAAGCATAAAAGCCACTAGTCTGATTTTCAGGGATTCTTATTGCCCAGGGCTCCCATCAGTCACTGAGACTGGAGGCAGCACAGCTTCTCCCAGATGTCATCTCTACAGTGCTAAAGGGTCTTACTGGTAGGGATTGAATGAGAGGCTGGCTCTTAAAATGAGGCAGAGTTTACCCCAGGAATTTCCATTTCTGTATTAGTTCTGTCCCAGTGTCTCTCAGGCTGCCTGGCTCCCTGGCAATGGAATGCCCATGGGGCACATAAATGAGCCTCTCCAGCTGTGTTGCCTGGACCTGATGCTAGAAGAGCCATTTATTTATTTCTCTGAAGAGGCAGCAGTGAACACCTGAACCTTCAGCGAATGGGAGGGGAGTTTTTTAAAAACAAAGGAAGACTGCAGGTGTAAAATATTTGTCATACTAACACCTGAACAAACACATCGCTGCTGTGCCCTTGCTTATCTCTTTCCCACTCACTCCTTTATTGAGTCCTCTGTCCTGCTAACTGCAGAGATATTAATCAGGTGGCTAGATTAGAGCAAAGTCACTGCCTCTGGATTGTCTTATCTAGACCATATAAATGTGTCATTATATAGATCAGGGCCAGGCCAGAGTAGTTTTTTATACCTTTGTGATGATCAAGCTGCTGACTGTTTCCTGTTTACATGAATTCCCTGTGCCTCAGAGGAAAAGCCAGCCTTCTCAGGGACTGTAGCAGTCCTCTGTTGTCCCACCTCTACAAAAAAATATACAAATACATGATATTTTTCTCGTATTTCACCTTTATTTCATCATTTTCGTTCCTTTCCCTACAAATGTCCATTTTCTTCTCCAAAAAGTTTCTTCTCCAGTTTGATGAAGCAAGGTCTGTTTTTGACCCCACACGTTTTGCAGCCCATAGTTGCATTGGTGTTTTGCAAATGTCTCAGTGATTTCTGCTGTCCTGCCCTTGTTAGACCTTGACTTGTTGCTGGCTGTCCCTTTCTTTCCCCAGTCCCTAGCTGTGCTATAGAGAGATTCGTGTACCGGAATGAAGCTGCCCCAGCCGCACAGGGAGTGGTTTGCCCAAGGTGGCACGAGGACAGGTTGGAGGAGGAAAGAAGGGAAGGCAGCTGGTGCAGGCAGCAACACATTACCCTCACCATGGGACTGCGTGGTGTGAATGCCTCCTTTCTGCTTCTCTCCTATGCCACTGCAGGCAGAAGCCTGGTGGCTGTGACCTCAGGTTTGTTCTTTCTCTCAGATTCTGGGCTTACCCTCTAGGGCAAGGTTGGACTAGATGGCCTCGAAGGTCTTTTTCAGCCTTAATGATTCTATAATTCTATCCACTGGATTTTGTCTACCTAGCCCACAGCCCTGGAAGTTGTGTCAGTTTCTCCCTTCATGAACAAAGCATAAAACTGATTTTGCACATGCTGAAATCCCCAAATCTCTTCCTTTTCCTGTCCCCTTTTTACATTTTTGATGACAGTAGATAAAAACAGTGTGCATACAAGCGCTTTGACAGTGTCACTGTCTGCCTCGTGTGCTAAAGGCACATCCAAAATGGGTATTTCACACACAAGATGCTTCTGTGCTAAAATGAGTTTTCTGTGCTAAAATGAGTTGCAGGCACCACGGCAGCAGTGTACTGCCATGCTCTAGCTGGATTTCCTGGTCCCCAGCCATCAGAGAACCTCTGGAGAAGCTGACCTGGTTTTCAATCGCCTTTTTCTGTTCCTTGTTCCGTTTCTGGTTCATTAAAATTAGAGATGGCTTAAAGGTATATCCTGGGAACTGAGAGTTCTCATGCTTTGGAAATCTCTGAGCCACAGCTGAATGCAGGAGATGAGTAAAGGGGTCATGGCTGAGTAAAGGGGATGAGGTCACAAATCAATGAAGCAATTTTCTTATTTTTTTATAAACAGCCAAGAAAAACACAGCAAAATCCTCACAGTTTAATGCATGGATTAGTACTCTTGTACAACATACATGGTTATGATATTCATAATCAAAATAAATATGTTTACCAGTTCTGTAAATCTCCATAAATTCTTCTTCCTCTTCTGCACGTAATATAATTCTCCAAAGACTTGAAAATGTGCATGGTGAGTCTCTAATGCACATTTTATTTGCTGATTTCCCGTGGCTCCGTACAGACATTTTAACTTCAACAGAACATCTCAGCAGGAACTTTCTTATCAGGATTTCTGAGACTCACAACTGTATTCAGAACATCCAGTAAAAAGATTCCTATGTCTCTGGAGACATCCCCGCTTAAAACCATATTTGCTTTCCTGGCAGTTTCCTCTGAGAGCCTTTGAATACGGGGAACAGTGCCATGAGTGTTAAGCTTTTCTCTCCCCATTGCTACAGCTCCAGCAGGCGTCGAGTCTCATGTGCTTGTACTCGCCACGCTGCCGGGGAATCTGGTGTGTTGCGAAAATGACTGAGATTATCATGACAAAAGGTTCCCTCCACCTTTGTACCAGGAACCTCTTTTGCCCTAGGAAATGTCTGTGTTCCTGAAAAAGGCTTAGCAGTAATCTTGCTGCAAATTGTTCTCTTAAAGGAGCCTCTCCTGTTCACAGCACCCTGCGCTGTCGGAGGGAGCGCACGGACGCAGATGCATCGTTTCTGGTGAATTCTGTGGTGCTGATCTCTACCACAACAGTGGCTTTCTTTAAGGGCTTCTCTGGGGTAAAATAGAGCGCGAATATCCGACATAAGCTGCTCAATATAAAGGGAAGATCCGTCCTTTGTGCAGATACGGTGCGGTCTCCTTGCTCCTTTCTTTCACTTCGTTCCCCACGTGTGGGAGTCTGGTGGCCCCTCACTGTTGTGTCGCTACAGGCAGCCCACGAAGGCTACAGGTGTCCACGGGGCCTTGCATTGAAGGTATTTCATATAGCTCCCAAAGGAGTGGAGAGCCAGAGCAGGCATGGGAACTGCTAATGGCTCCATAAACTTTGAGGACATAACTTTAAGTGGCTGTTAAGTGACGGGGAGGTCCCCAGAGTGATTTTGGTCCTGTATTCATTCCAATGCAATGTGTGCATTAGCTATTTTTGGCTTGTTTGCATAGTAAACGTCTCTCACAGGTTTTTGCCTCTTAAGTTCCTCCTCCCCTCCCCCCGCCAGTGCCATTTATGAATAGTGAGATTGTCACTGTCCCTGAGAAGCCTGATAAAGGGTGATACTGTCACTACTTCAATAATGGTTGTGCACTGAAGGCAGGTTTAAATGCCTTCAGAGAGAAGTTCTTTTTGTAAGCAAGACACCATGTAGTCTCCACGCTACCAAGGCAGGCAAGTCTTAGTTTTCTCTGCAGTGGAGGCGGGGTGAGGGGGTAGAGGGAAACCCTGCATCAGTTTCAGGACAGAGTCAAGCACCAACACCCAGCCCTTGCAGGTATCTGTGAAGCAGAACTCAGGTTTCTGAACCCCAAGCCTCCATCTCTCAGGTAGGAAATAATTCCCTTCAGATAGGTGTCATCTTGAGATTTCAGCTCCACTATTCGCATGAAATGATCTCATCTTGCTGTCAAAACAGCCAAGTCCTCACAATTTGTACTCCATCACAAGCTAGTAAATATGAAATGTATTCAAATGCAGAAGGCATTCTGTTACCTCCTTGCAGAAGCTGATCAATATCTTCTCTCTCAACTAGTGCTGCTTCAGTTAGCAGCAGACAAGCTGTTGGATTTAGGCTTCCTGGGCTGACTTTATTTTTAGCTGGGAGTGGCATTTTTCCTCTGGAAGCTTTCCCTGCCTCACATCACGCAGTGAAAGCTGCTCGCTGGCATGACACTTTCCCCTCCTTGCTACTACATTCCCTCTGCTGACGTTGTAGCCTTCAAAACATCAGTTTGCTTATTAGATTACCATGCTGCCTGCAGTGAGGGAGAAAAAAGCCCTAGTGCACAGCTTGGGCTGAGCATCGTGCTGGGCACCTGCCTGCAAAGAGGCTGACTGGCACCGAGGACACGGCAGGGTGAGGCAGGCCCTGGGGACAGGCAGGACAGCAGCTGCAAGGGGCTGGCACGTCAGCTTGGCAATGCTCTTGATTCCATCAGCACCTGGGACCCTGCTCTGTGCTGGGCCAGAAATCTTCCAGTTCAGGTCTGCTGGAGGGAGGTGATGGTGTGCTATGCATGGGTGCAGACAAATTATTTTTGTTGGTATTCATGGGGGGAAAAAGGTTTTGCTACTCATCTGAGGATTTTGAGGGGCAACACAGTCAGCTCTGATGAGAACTCAGGTTGGTCCTGACAAAAGCAGTGTGAAGATGTGCTGTGAGAGACCCCCCACAGCAGCTACCGCGTGTCTGGGATTTTGGCCAAAAAATCCCAGTGGAAGGAACAGACCCCACAGCCTGAGCTGGTGGAGACAGGAGAGAATAATGGCATTGTCTCATGTGGTTTGCTCTCCATGTTGAGACCATGTGCACTCCCCATCAGGGCTCGTGCTGGTTTCTATTACTCCACTGATAGAGTTTCCACCAGCATTAGAGTTTCTACCTCTTGCAATGAGTCATAGTTCAAAAAGCACACTTCTATTAAAGAAAAAACAAAAAAGCAATGGGGGAAAACAAGAAGTCATCACAGCTACAAAGAAATATTTAACTCAATTTCAACATCAAATAAATCTTTATAGAGTGCTGAATTTCTGTGGGAGGTGGATGAAGTCACCTCCATCTCTTAAATCTAATGAGTTTATGGTGAAATGATTTGTGCACTGATCTATCTGTTCCAAAATATCTGTCCTTCAATCTCAAAACTCCTCCCTACCCTTAAGACCTGTGTCTCCAAATATTCCCTGCGCGGCTGCTGGTGTGTCCAGTGTCCACTGCTGTGATACAATTATGCTCAGTAAATATTAGCACTAAGGAGTACTGAATACCCAGGTGCTGGGCAGAATTAATGCAGTTCATGCCTCCTCTGCAGTCCAGGCATGCTTCCTAGGAGAGCAATGATATCTGAGCAGACAGGTAATAACAGGCTTCGTACTGAAAAGATGCACAGATGATCCTTTGTCCCCACCTCTAAAGCCCACCAAATCAGATGCACAGAACTGGCTGCTGCTGCTGCCTTCTGGAGGAGCATGCTGCAAGAGTGAGAACCTTGGTAAGCAGAGCATAAATCATCAGTGATATTCCAGCCTGTTTGAACTTTGCACTTTCTTTTCCTCACTAGATAACGTTATTGAAATCCTAGTGCTAAAGACCCGCAAGGTCATAATGCAAAACTGAAAGGAAATAATTCTGCACATCCCTGACAGTCTCTTCTGCCAGGAGGATCTCCAGCTTGGGTCTGTGAACACATGAGCCTGTGTGCCTGGGTGTTTTAAAATCTCTGCATTGTTGTGGGAGATATGCCTCTAGGTCCATATAGTTTTCTGCTCCTACCATAGTGCATGCATGCAAATTGGGGGTTTTCTTTATTATTTGCTTATGTCAAATAAGCCCCCTTCAGCCTAAACTTTCTTTCCAGCTCAGCTCTTTCAAGAGGAGTCTTTACTCCTGTTATTTCTCCCTAAGACTCATGCTCCTTTACTATTCAGAGCAGTAAGAACTGCCTTCTCAGTCACGTGGAATGAACTGACGTAATGGTTCTTCATCTCTGTGTAGGGGGGCGAGTACCCACCCACGGTGGCCAAATGGCAGCCACCACACATGTGAGACACGATGCGTTTGGCTACAATCGCGTTTTAGCATCTGTGAAAACAAATGCTGCAGGTCAGCTAACTCTGTGGCTTGGACATTTGACTCAGGAAGGACCATTAGAGTGGAAAATGTATGTCCTTCTGTGGTTTTCACCAGCTCACAGTCAATTTCTCTTTGTCCCGGTGTCATCGATACTCTTGTCACTTCCCATGTCACTGATATTCCCAGAGTATTCTGAGAAGCACATGATATTGTAAGCAAGCACATGCTCCTGCTTACCAGCCGTGCTGATTAGCCAGACTGTGGGCAGCACAAAACATCCAGCCTGCTGTTTGCTATCCTGTTTGCTGTATTGCTCCAGAGGGGAGAAAACAAGGCCTGCTAGACATCCGCCTTCCCGCCCCAAAAACCCAAAACAAAAATTTAAACTATATTAATTTAACAGTACACTCTATTAGGAGTAAATTTAGGTTCTTAGAGGGATCCATAATGAAATATAAATGCCTCATTAATATTGGATATATCAACCTGGGAGCAGAAGCAAAGTCAGAGAGGATAGTGACTGGCAATACAATGAGTCCACCAGACCCCACGCAGAGACTTTTCCTGTCGTTGCTCAGCTTGTATTCAGATACAGCCTGCTCTCCAAAGGCTCCATCTGTGCAGGTTTCCAGTGCCTGGGCTGTACCACTGCAGCACAGCCCTGGCTGGATTCCTCAGGCTTTTCAGGGCTTTACAACCAGGGAAAGAAGCTGTGGGCAGGCTGAGTACAAGCCAGACCCCAGCTGACCTTGACGCTGTGTCCCACAAGCTATAAATACTGCCTTCTTCTCGGTATGCTGTGGGAAGAGTTGTCCTGTAAGAAACAGCAATCCCTTGGTCTTCTCAGCTCTCCAGCCCTTCTGATCTCCAGAAGTATCTGCTGGGAAATCTGTAATACCATGCTCTGAGCCAAGCCTGGCAAGCGGGCTGTGATGCTTCAGGCTCTTTCATCCCAGCACAGAGCTGAGGTAATTCACCCATCTCAGTGCGGCAGTTTAATGGTACCTTTTCCAAAGGAAAGTAGGAGTTTCTGGAGATGCAGAGGTGGATGAAGGTCACGAACTGGGGGTGGCTCCAGTGAGCACTGAGAGGGGGACAAACTCATGGAGGGAGCAGAGTGGGATAGATCTTACAAGAACAATCCTTGCTCCCTTCCGGCTCTTCCTGGGTACTAGGGAGCAGAGAATTTCTCTGTCTTCTCCAGGGGTTGTCTACTGGAGGTGACTTCACCTGGTATTTCTTTTGGAAGGACTCAGGCAATGGAGGGAATACCCAGATATTAACTGCTGTTTTCAAAAGCTCTTTCCTTCCAACCCCTAGAGAAAGACTTCACACAAGTAATATTTCTTTCTTGGGCTCAATCCAAATGTGCATTTCAGCTTCCTCTGCTCTGGGTTCTCTGAGTTCCTTGGAGTGCTCTTTGCTGAATGAAATATCTGGGACCACTTAATTGTTTCTCTCTACACACCTGGATCCTTCAGGAGGAAGAATTAGTGGGAATCTCCTTCAGGATAAATGATGATGCATCTTCACTGAGTTGTTCCTGCTCTTGGAGAGGGCACAGAAACATGGCTTGCTCAAGGGTAACCATGTTAAGTTTGGGACATCTGGCCCACACCTGTGACCAACTCTCATACAGGTGGTGATGGTTCATGTGGGTGTTCACAGAGCCCGGGTGTCACTAATGTCAGTAGGGCTTTCCCAGTGGTGTGGGGGGTCTGTCCTGCCCAAGCTGTGTCCAGTCCTGTTTTCACCCACAGGTGAGCTCTTCCTGGGCATTGCCACTGCTCTTGGCCATGGTCCTCCCCTCTATAAAGCCCTTTTAGCAAGGCCTCTGAGGAGGAATCTCTATTCCTTGCATTATTAGACTCTTATGAATATGTAACAGGTTACATTACCTTCTTGAATCAGATATGCCTAGCATAACTAAACTTCTGTTGTACATAATGGGAAAGTTTCAGCAGAAAATAGCATTGCTGATGTCTAACATCCTTCTCTAATTAACAAAGATTATTTTCTGCAATGTATGTGCACCTAATTACCATTCCTCATGATCATTAAGATGTACACGCAGTTAGCAGGAGCCTTGCTGCTCACTCATCTGGGGAAACCTTATGCCCCAGAGAGGCAAAGCAGGGTAGAGGAAAGTGCCTGGAAGTCCAGTATTGTGCTCTGAATGTGCTCCTATCCATGAATGAGATGCAGGATGCTGCTTTGCCCTACCAAGTGGGATAAAGCCATGAGTGATCTTGGGGCTCACCTAATTACCAACATACACATTACTAAGTCAGTGGTGACTGTAAGCACTCTCAGTGTTTTTGCTGAGGTGTTTATGTACCTCTCACTCTGTTTTCTCTGGGGCTTAGCATGACATCCATCCTCTCCTCCACTCCTCATGAAGCTGGAAGCTTCTATTATCAGGCACACAATGACTCGGGCACAGTCTGTTCCTTCCTCTCCTGAGCTGACTGCTATCTGACTGTCTTGCAATCTCCCCTCTTATTAATTCAGCTCTGGCAGGCAACTGAGTGCTTCTTGCTCTGGCTGAGGTGCTAAGTCTGGGAAAGGGAATGCAACATGTTAATCGTTGCCATATCTGACCCATGTCTGGTTTCAATAAGGTGACAGGGTGCATGAGAAGGTGACTGCTATGCTCAGAAATGTGGGAAGCATTTGTGGGGAGGAGCAAAACCATGCCAAGATAATAACTGGGAATGGCTTTATTTCCAGAAGCTTGTAGTGGGTCACAGCACAAATCTCTAAAGTTAGGGTTTTCCAGGTACACGGCGTTGGAGTGTGACAGCACCTGGTAAATGCTGACTGACATAACACCACAGCCTCAGTGGGAGGAGAGATTTTAGGATGCCAGCCAGGACCACACCTGAGTGTGACTCTGAGACCACACATGGCACCTCAATCCCTGGGCTGCAGAGCAGCTGGCAGCTCACTCCTGCCCTGTTCATCACTTTTTAACTAGATCTCTGCCATGAGTTGGGAGTAGTGAGCTTGCAGTGTGGGTTAAAGATGAAGAATTTATTCAGATTCACACAAAGCAAAATTTCTCACTTTTGCAGAAGACTTATTATGGCAAGCACCTTTTTTGCTGGAGGGAGAGAGTGAGCTAAGTCAAGGAAGGAGATGCTTGTGCCATATTCATTAGTTCAGAAGCTCTGGAGGACCAAGAGTAACTCCAGGAGCATGTGGGAAAAGCAAATTTGCTGACAAGATCGGATGCAATTTGTTATTTTCCAAAGCAAAAGAAACAGATGAACATTCAAGGCTTGTTCCAAATCATGGTGGAGTCCAAAAGAGTATTTTCTCTATCAGTGGGTACTGGAGCAGGTTGGCTGTAGAGCCCAAGAAGGAGCTGATCTCAGTTCCTCTTTGTTAGACTATTTGTTTGTTTGTTTGTTTGTTTTTGCTCAGGAGGTACAGAGGACTTTCTGCTGCTAACGAGTGCAGAGTTTACACGTCTCACAGCGTGCTTGAGAGCCACAGAGAGCGACTTGTGAGGGTTTGCAGCCACCTCCGCCCTCAGGAACGCCGCTGCAAACCCCTCAGGGAGCTGCTGGAAGAGGCGCTTGTCTCACCGCTGCCTCTCCCTCCTCTTCAGCAGCACGCAGACTGAAAATCCCACCCTTGGTGATTCAGATCAACACTCGGCCCCCTTATTTCTTAGGCTGAGAACTCCTAACATTTCCTGCTGACAGCTATTTTGGGAATATTAAGCCAGAATGTTTTGGTGGAAAGAGAATTCAAAGGGCCACAAGAGCAGGGGAATGAGTGAATGAACCCAAACAACTCAACAACACAAAAAATTTTGTAACGCTTTTTTTTAAACACAGAGGGAGCTTTGATAGCTCGCATGGCAACAAAGACTTTTGTCATGCAGGCTTCTTGGAGTTAATATGAAAGCATCTCCATTGTGCCAGCATTCCGTTGCAGGAAGCAAAGCCTGTAGTGGAGCGTGAGATAAAAATATTTGTAAGGCTCATCACTTTTTGACATCTCCACTCCAACACTTCCTCCCCAAAGCGGTGTGTGCAGACAGCTCCGCCGTGACTGCTACTTCTGATCTTCAGCCTCACCCAGCAAACACGCTTGGAGCACGTGTGCTGATGCAAACCCTACAAGGAGGTGGAGGAACTCACAGTGACAGCCTGAAACCAATGGGGATAGCTCGTCTTTCAAGGTGAGATCTGGCCTGCAGTGAGCAGTCATTATTCCTCATGCTGAAGCACAAAGGAGCTGATCTGTCTATGAAATTACATTATTCTACAGCGGTGGAAAAAAATTGACGTCCTGTCGTCACAATTGCACAGGTGCTGGCCCATGCTGGAGACCACTACATGGTTTTGTTTTGATTTTTAAAAAGCAGCTTGGTGTTTAAGTCATTCAATAAAACAAAATCTCTGACTTTCAGCAGAGGTAGTACAGGCACTGGATTAGGATCTGTGTGACTAATTTCAAAAGCGTAGTTCTTTTGGAAGAAAAGTACTATGCTTTCTGTTTCTCTCTTTTTGCTACCTTCTGCCTCAAGATCTCAAGGCAGAGGAACATTTGTACAAATTACTAACCAAGAACATACAATATTTATCCACAATAGTTGCTTTTACTTGAAGAGTCCTTTGGAGCAAAATGGTGCATATAAATTTGCATTTTAGAAGAAGATTCAGCCTTCTTAGGTCTGTGCAGTGAAGACCCTTCCCTGCTAAATGTTTCCTTGTAGCTAAAAAAGCCTTTGTGGTGCCCAGTGGTCTTGAGCTTGGGCAGATGACATCGTTCACATGGGAATGTTGGAAATGCAGCGTGCAGTACAATTACAGGGAATATAAAGGAAGGTATCAGGACACATGGGGAATATAAAGGACGGTATCAGGACACTTGGGGCAGACACACTTTGTTGACATGCCTGGAGAGTCTGGAACTTGGAAAAAAGAGAGAAAGATTCATGAGACTGTTCTGGACTTGAAGCTGCTGTGTGTAGTACTTTCTCACTACTCAGCAGAGTGGACTGAGTAGGAAAATGGAAAAAAAAAAGGTATGTAATAATTTGAATTTGAAAGTGAATTTTGATTTGATTGACTGCAGCAGTCTTTCTGTGCTTGACTTCGGCACTTATTTGTATATTCAAGCTCTACAAGAATGAGGGCTTGCCGAGAGAATTTTAAACAGAGATGTTAATGTACTGACCATCGGTGAATTCTGCATGGTTTGTTAGTTATACTCTTGTAAAATTTACAATGTTCTGTTTTGTTACCTAACTCCCCTTAGCAGGGAATAGAAAGGGAAATAGATGGATATAACAAATATTGCATATTATAATTTATAATGGACTGCTCTACAGGGAAGACATTATTTGCTGATGTTACTATTGAACCTAAATAATGAATAAATTAGAGCATGTTACAATTTGTTTATAGAGAGTTGTCAGACAAAGGTGAAATTCATCCAAAAAAAATTAGTTGCAAATGACTCGCTGAGCTTCAGTTCTTACTCCTGTGTCTCTGAGGCACCTTGACTATGCACAGGCCAACAACCTTCTGTTCCAGCATGGCAGGCTATAAACTCCTCTACCTGACCCACAGAATCAGAAGAATTTTAATTAAAATATTTGTGAATATTCATGCCCTCCTTCAGCTCCAAAGTGACCTCAAAGCAGAAGGGGGAAGTCGATCATTCTCCTTTCACCTCTCTTGCTGCTGGATCCCATGTGAAGCTTAATTTTGCATTGTGTCAGAGTAACAGCAAGGGGCTCAGTCCATTAAAGGTCCTACGTTTTGGATGGGGAAGCTCATTTGTGCCTCTTAACTCTCAGTACAGCATGGGTGGGGTGAAAATAAGGCACAAATGTCATGTCTAATGTAGAGCTGTGGTCGTTGCCACTTGGAAAAGGGAGACTTAAATCAGTGATCACTCAGCCAGAATAGAAGGCTGCAATCTCTTGTCAGTGTTGATGGGCTTGCTTGTGTTAACAGGCTGCTGTTAGCATAACCTCTTTTGGGAAAAGTCTTTTGGATACAGGACATCTCTGCTGTATGAGAGACTTACAGAAAAAAAAACAAACGTCATTTTGCCCAGACACTTGAAGTTTTAAAGCACTGGTGTAGGTTCTTAACTTCCTGTCATTTTTCCTCATTATGTTTGTGACATCTAATTATCACACGGATATGAATTCTGAAGCAGCCCATACCCTCTCCCTGCCTATTCCTATTTCAATAAAATAAAGATTATAATATCTGCTGATCTCACAGGGGTGTTGTGAGGCACCATTTTATGTCCTTTTGTCTTAGAAGAGAAGCTATAAAAGTTCATAATGTCTTATTAGTGATGCAGATCAGTTTGGAGTGTCCATAAAGGCTTTTCAAGGCATTTTGTATGAAGTGCTTTGAACCAGTGAGGGCCCCCCATACTCAGTAGTGCTGCAGGTCAATGCGCTTCATCCTACCTCAAGCACTCTGGGATGGGAGACATGGGTTACTTTGTCTTCACAGACACACATGGAGAAATGGGAGAAACAGTCTGTTGAAGGAAACAAATCAGGCCACTCATTCTTCCCACTCAGTTACCCTAAACCTGCTTGTCTCTCTGATCTTGTCAAGGCCTGTATTTTATCATTTTATTTTATTTTATTTTATTTTATTTCATTTCATTTCATTTCATTTTATTTTTAAAATCCCCCTCTCTGTGAACAGTTTCTAAGGGAGGCACTGGGTTATTGTCCTTTTGGCTTTCCCATTTGAGATTGAGCCGAGATTAGCCAGGGCATAACTCCTGCCTCGGCTGCAGTGCCTTTGCTTTGATGCAAATATTTCAGCTTTAAAGTCATCATCTGTCCCCAGCAGCTGCCAACCACACCCCCACCCTCACAGGGTGTTGTGTCCTGAGATTCACATGGGCAGAACAAATAGACATTTGCTCAAGTTTCTCACATGCAGGTTTGGCAAGACCCACCCCACCCTTCCATACCCTCTTTGGTCTGGTTCGCTTCCCCTCTCTGCCTGACTGTTCTCCTGAAGGAGCCTGTTGTGATTTCCTCAAGTGAATCCTTTTGGGAGAGTCCCTGGAGGACAGTGCCATAACTGAAACAGCATACCAGAGCTGAGTGAACCTTATAGCAAGCTCTTCTCCAACCTGTGGCCTACAAGAAACAAAAAACCAAAATCCGAGGGAGAGTTTCTGTTATTATGTTATAGAGACTGTGATTTCCCTTGCTGTGTTTTGCCACTATCTTGTGTTTCGCTTTCCACCTCTGCTCTGTATGAGATTACAAGGCTTCAAAAGCACTCAGCTATTATCCAGAATATAAAATCCCAGCATGACCTGCTGGTTAAATCATAAACCACTATGATACAATATGTGCCATCTCTTCTCTAGATTAAATCTAACCAGGAAAGAGCAGCCTGTCGCATTTCCTTATCCATCCTGCGAACACCAGCCTAGTGGGAACAACCAGGACCACTGCTGTGAGCATCCTACAGCCCATCTCTGAGCAGGATGTGTGGGAGAGGTGGGATCTAGTACAAACAGCTAAAGTTCTGGTGTGAAGGAGAAGGCAGCCCTGTCTCCTGCAGTTTGCTGCCTTTTTCTTGCCCTACATCTCTCAATAACACCATGGAATGCTGCTGTCTAGTGGCTCATTGCAACCACTGGAAATACAGTTGTGTGTTGTTTGTGAGAATCATCAGGGAGGTGGGGAGCAAGCCTTTGTTCTCACCACAATGTAACGCTGTGTTGCGTGGAACTAGCTCCTGGCCCTGCTCAACCAAGATAATGCCCACCTTCTTTGAGCAGTTTTTTTTCCTTTCTGCAAAGGCCAGTTCCAAAAAAGGAAAATTGTTCCATCTTTAGTTCTAGCAGGTGTAAAGGCCTGTTTATAAATCAACAACCCACACAGCATTATGAGGGATCAAACCTTATTCTTTCAAGGTCACTGAAATTGGCTCATCATAGTGCTGGATCTTGTGGTGCGTAGTCACAGCCCATTCTTAAATATTTGGATACTGTCTCTCAGAGGAAGTTTGTGGCTGGCTGTGTGGATGAAATGCTCTGCATGAGCTTTCAGAGAGCATCCCATTGGCAGCATCTGCTACATGTTCCCACATACAGGCCAACCACACGAGCAAGCACCCCATCACAAACGGAGGGCCTTGGTGAGGTCTGCACAGAAGCTTCTGCCCCTCTCCTGGGGTTTGCCAGAGCACAGTGACAGCAAGGGGCTCACCCTTTGCAGGAGCAGCTTTACAGGTAGAGATGGGGTCAGCCCTGAGGGTGCAAGTGCAGCTGCTGAGGGGAGGCAGGTGAGGAAGGATTTATCTTCTGCAATCAGCAAAGGGGCTTTTGCTTTAGAAAGGTTTACTGCTTTGGAGGGCACAGGTACTGAGAGCTGGCAAAGAGCATGGAGGTGGACTCAGTCAGCCATGAGTAAAATACAGGCTCTTGGGTCCATAGCATATGTGGTTCGGCACCACTAGTCATATAACAGGTTTGTTTTCTTCCCTGCCACACTTCCACAGCGTATTGCATCCAAATACCACTAAAGAAATGACATGACACAGTATTAGAACATTTTTCCCTTCTCATAGCAAGAATATATAATAATCTCTCTGGAAAGCACATCTCAGACTATTTCCAAGAACAATAGATGCTTGTAAGGCATCCAGTGAAGTCAGAATAGCTGGAGGCTGCAAGTCACATAATAACTTTTTGTGCTTGCATAGTGTTTCATTTTCAGACTGATCAGAGTAGGAGACAGGAAATAAACAGATTTTTTTTTTTAATGGCTACTTCTCAAGTGGTGATTTTTTTTGGAAAACCAGGACTTGCCATTTTAATTATCACACTGGTAAAAACAAGATCATGCCACAGAAACAGGGCTCCTCTGTGGATGCTCCTGCTCTTCAGAGCAGATAATGAGAGCAGAAAGAGAGTACTGGGAGTTTGGAAGAGGATTTACATGGCACCACACGTCGTGTAAGATGGAAGCAGGTCTCTGAAGTGGTCTGAGTGGTACCCAGCTCGTGCTGGGAGTGGAGCCTCCAGCAGGTGTGGGCTGTAAAGGTGCTCTGGTCTCTCTACTTTAATGTTGCATGATCATTTCTGGCACTCGGAAAAAAGAAAAAAAAGATCATCACAGAAACTCATGGGACCTGATTATTCTTTATCATGATTAGATTCATTGAAAGGGAGGCCCTAATATTTAAGATCAGTTTTGCTACCTATCTGTGACAGAAAATCCAGGTTTCACTTAGCCTGGCTTGGGAAATGAGATGGTGTTACTAGACATCCTTCAGGCTGGGATTAGGTTCCTAGTGTACTGTGTTCTTTTCAATGGTGTGGACAAAATCACAACAGGCTCTAAATCAGTGCTATTATATATTGCTGCTAATTAAGGTTGCATAGACTTGGATTTGATGAGGATTTTGAAGAGACTGAGGGCTTATTTGTGTTTGCTTTTCTGCTGAAAACCATTTAAAAAATTTCATTAAGCTATAGAAAACCAGATCATAATGTACAAAATCATATTTGCTGGAGAGGGTTTTCAGTACTCCCTAGGAAGAAGTCATTTATGGTAATCTGAATTACCGGGATTTGGCAGGAGGAGGAAGAAATGGAGGAATTAGTACAATTCCAGGCCCTGTTTTCTGACTGTGCTGCTGTCACCCACACTCTGGGCAGCTGCCTTGTACTACCAGGCAGAGAGGAGTGGGTGCAACAAGACACTGCTTTGAACAAAGGCCAGGTAGACAGAGTTATGGCACTTAAATCAAAATTGGGGTTGTGCTTTTTTCCTTTACATGATTTTCAACAGAAGCTGGGTATCTGTGTATGGGCTTTGGCACAGGAGAATGGTGCTGCATTCTACGTGGCTGAGGTTTAATAATACTTAGTTGAAATATACAGTGCTTCTAGTCTCAGAAAACACTTCTATCAGCAAGTCATTCATTTCAGTGTCAGGACAGGAAAAACAATTCAACAAATATTTTCAGGAAATACAAAAACGTAAAAAGTAAATGCATTTAATGGACTTGGAAGTAGTATTTTCAGCCCAGAGGTTTTCCTTTTGCAGTTTCTGTGATTTGACAGAATCTTTGACAATTGGAGTATTTATTGGTAGAGAAATCCACTTTTACCTCCTTCTTCCCTCTCTGCTCCAATACATCCTTACATGTATCTTTACATGCACACTTGCCATCCAGGTGTGAGGACACACATTAGGGACAGGGGAATGCTGAGCTCCAGGGCCTTCTCTGTCTGATTTGTAGTTTTGGAAGGAAACTTCGCTATTGAGCTTTAGGATATTTTTGGATACCGACCGTCTTTTCTGTTGAAATTCTTTCACTCAAGTTAAAAATACTTGAACACACAGAGCAAAACATGCTTGAAGATTTGGGCCAAAACCTGACACTCAGCTACCCTTGCTGGAAAAGCACCCAATCCTTCTCACCTTGTCTGAGCCAATGAGTATTTACCCATTTCAGTCTCACTCCACTTTTTGATGTTTGAAATCTCCCCTTTCTCTGTCCCTCCACCACAACCAATTTATGGCCCAGTGCCAAAAACTAGGCACTTCTGCCCACCCTGTCTTGAGTGTTTCAGATCATCTTGTGTCCACTGCACCCCACAGAGTAAACCCACATTTCCAATCTACCTCTCTGGAGCCTGACCTTGTGCCAAGATTCTTCCTCAAGTGCTAACATGCGCCTGAATCCCTTCCCCAGGCTTTTCTTCACGTGGCTTTTAATCATGTCCTGGGTCAAAAATCAGACACCCAAGGATGCCTGTTCTCTGGATCACTTCTCCGTGGTGGCAATGATGTGTTCCCCTGTGCATCTCTCTACAGAATTTACAGCACCTGGCAGAAAGAGTGGATGAGGCTTTTCATACATCTCCAGCTTGTTTTCCTTGCTGTCAGGCTGGTTCAGTATGCTCCATCCCTGCTGCAGGGGGGGCCTGAGCCACAGACCTTTGGAGGTGACAAGGAGCAGCCTTCTGACCACCTGCATCCTCCTCAGTATGGGGAATAACCCTGGAGCCCAGATAGGGAACTAGCCCTACAATGACCTTTTCTTTTTCCTTGCTGAAAAAGAGGGGAAAAGAGATTTTGGACAGTTCAAGTGATCTTTTTTGTTTTATTTTGTTCTGGTCATCTAAGTGAAAATATCAATTATTTCCACAGCCACAGGCACTCTGCCAAACTCCTGCTCTTCATGACTAGCCCTCCAGTGGAACTTTATGGATTTATTATCACAGAAGATTCAGCCTTGGCTCTTTGGTTTCTATAAACAACGTTTTGCTCTTCTTCATGGCTACTCACACCTCTTCAGAACTCAGTGCTAACAGCACTGCTCCATGCACATCTGCACATCTGCTACCTGAGGTTCAAAGCTCTTGACCCAGCCATGACTCAGCCACTCCTCTTCTGTTGGAGCTATGCCATCCTCGGCCTTTGTGCTTGTGTTCTGTGTGGTCCAAGGTGTCATTCAGCTGTTGTCACCATTCCCCAGACACCTACACTGCTTTTATTTCTCACAGCTGACACAGAGGCCAAAATACCTCATGCTACTAACCAACTCTGTGTTTAGCTTACTAGCTTGTAGCATTACCTTGCCGTTAAGGCTGCCTTTCCAGAAAAGGGCACAGCTGGAGAACGCTTGGCTCTACCTCCCTGTGTGCAAAACTGGAGTGGAGTAGTTGGGATTGAGTGTGGCACACCTTGTGGGAAATTCCGATGTGTCGGCAAACCCTCCTGTCCGGTTTGCTGCCAGTAGGAAAGGCATGACCAGCTACCAAGGGAGCAGAGCACAACATGGATGTGGGACACCATCCTCAAAGGCTCACACAACAGATGGATCTTTCAAGGCTTAAAAGATGACCTCTTTCCTTGGGAGATGAAGGTATGTATTTTTAACAAAGTTCCTCTAAAAGTGCTATAAAGGGAAGAGCAAAGCCGTCAGGGAGGTCCCAGAATCTGGAGGTTCCCCAGAGCCTATACTGTGTGAATTTTGTGATACAGCTGGATGAATGCACAATTCTTTCCTTCCAGAGCAGGGGTGGCCTGGCACCTTTAAACCTGGACTTGGTGTTTTGGTCAGTTTATGCCATTTTTGATCTCTATATCTTTGGACTCCATATGGACCAGCCAGGATTTGGGAACGGCATTCCTCAAACAAAACCAAGGATCTGGAGCATGATATCCTGATGAAAAAAATTATGTGTTCCCTGATTAGCACATGCTTATTCATGGAACTCGTTTCTTCTGTGGTTTAGAAGTCTAGTTGCAGTTTGACTGCAAACTCAGTGATATGGTTGGTGACACATCGTCCATGCTGCACAAGTCAATAAAAGTACCATTTCTGCCACAAAAATTCACCATGAAGCAATGTATGTTTTCCAGTGCTTTTGTTCATACTACACTTTAATGCATAATGCAGATTTTTTTATTCATTAGATAATAGATACTTCAGGTAATGAAAATTCATTCTGTGTAGCAGAAATACCAAGAAGAAGTGGATTCTTATAGCTGTTCAAGGGCTCAAAAGTGGATACTTGTATGCTTTCATGTTTGATTCTTGTTCCACATCACTTCAGAAGCATAATTTTTGTTGACAGAAAATTGGCCAGGCTTAATAAAACAAGGTATTTCTATATCATCTTCTGAGTTCTTTCTAATGTGTTGTCATTTTAGGAGCTAATTGACTTCATAGGCAAGTTACACTGGGACCAAATTTTCAAAGGCTTATGGCTCTGTGGAAAGATAATCCATAGGGAAATTTTTTTAATAATTCTAGCAATAATTAATCTGTTTTATTTCCCAGGTCTACAGGATGCAGAGCATCACTGAATGTTATTTTAGGGAAAGAAAACACATAGTTAAACTCCCAGCTCGTGGGATTCTCCTGGCTGTCACACAGGGGTGGCACAGGGGCCATTTTGTCAATGTGTGGAGAAGTGGAGAACCTCAAAGCACCTTCTGGTCAGTGCACCAGGAAGCTGGAGAGCTGACCCACTAGATGTAATTCCAGATCCCTTGAGAGGTTTGCTGCCTCCATCTCCCATTGGCAGCTGCACAGTTTCTAGTTGAACCTGCTACCTCCAGAGGAACCTGATCTCCAAGAGCTGAAGTTGCTCAATTCAAGCAAAATAGATATAGTCATTCCCTTGGATGTTACTGTCTCCCATTTTGTTTTGCAAAGAGAAGCAAATCACCCAAGAAGACTTCAGAGTCAGCTTGTCAGAAGATATTATGCAAATTACCAAATCACATGGGCTCATATTTAGAGCAGGCAAGTGAAAAGAGAGAAGTGTTTAGCAGTAACATACTCTGAATTAACTGCCTGACTTTGAGGCACAAGATTGTCAAGTGACTTGCTCACTTGGATGACATCTAAGGTTGGAGGAAACCAATCATGTATCAGAACCGAACTTTCCAGTACCAGCAATTGTATGCTCTATACACATATGTATGTATGAAGAAATTAGGACATACACACACACACACACACACACACACATCTATACTGCTCAGTTGTACCCTCTTGTAAAGTCATCCTGATTGAAATTACCCTGTATTTCACAAAGGGCTTATTTCCGCTTTAAAAACTCTCATGCAATCCTTCCTGTCTCATGACATTCAAACCTGTGGGCCTCAAGAGCAATCCAGCAAAGCTTTGGAATGGGAATTGGCTAAATGTACTGTTGTTTCTGCTTTCAGCAGGAGACTCCTTAGGCCCCCTGTTTTACAGATTTGTGCAACTCATGTTTTGGATTACATTTCTTGCTAAATGTCAGAGGCAGCATGAGGATGCTTTTTAAAAGGGCAGTCACTGCTCCTGGGCCAGCCCTTCCTCCTTCAGACAAGTAGACCACTGCAAACTCTCAAGGTTTGCAGGTAAAATCAGAATTGTGAAGTGCGAAGTGCATAGTGCATAGGCTCCAATCTGAGATCCTCCATGGCTCTTCCCTGACTTGCTCAGCAGCTCTGGAAACACGTTTGGACCGAACAGGACGTCATTTCTGCTCAACCCCCGCTCAGCGCTGGCCACCCAGACAGGCACATTTCTCTGTTTATCATAAGCAGAGGTCCCATCTCCCAAAAACTGCAATGCCTGTGTGAAATGTGAATGAATAGGACTGAAGAGAAGCAGCCTGAGGTCCAGAGAGATCAGGCTGAGGCACAGGAGGAAACGTCACAGTGGCATTTGCCACTATGGTGCAGCAGTTTGGGGTCCTGCTGAACTATTTATCAAAACCACCCCATAAGCAGGGGCAACATCTTCTCCTTGCAGCAGAACCCTGCTTGTGAGCATGAGAAACCTGTCTGGTTCAGGAGGTCACCTGAAGCAGCAGCTGGGCAGGGGATTCTGAGCATGGTGGGCCCTCACCCACGGGGCTCTCCTCTCCCAGACAGTCACAAAATTACTGGCTGTTGTGGCCACAGAGCTGGGGACCCTGTGTGTGGTCCTGCATGCTTGGTCACATCTTGAAGGTGTTGCCTTCTAATGGCTGATACAGAAACCAGATCAAGTCCAAGAGGAAAGGTAGGTGGGCATGTTTCCTTGAAGCCGGAGTTCCACAGGTTCACAGAATAGTAATACTAATAATATTACTAATAAAAGTGCACTGGAATTACTGAATTTTGCATACCAGATTTTCCCAAAGATTTCCATAAGTATCTTACAGTGCATTACAGCTTATTTATATATTCTGTAAGTACCTGAGTTCACAGACAGGCCTTGACTTCCTGTAGATGATATAAAGCTGCCCACACTGTGTGCAATCTCTGAAAGTGTTGTCAGTGTCTTCAAGTGAAAATGTGACAAATACTCCCCAAAATCCCATCAGGGGCTGTATTCTCCCTCCTGTGCAGCAGTCAGATAGCAAAGACTCCTCAAATGGGTGGAGGAAAATCTCCTTTACACAAACATTGCACATACAGGTTTTGGTCTGTCACTTCCTCACGCCATCACATCCCCACCTCCCACCCCCCACTGCTCTCTGTAACCTGGAGTTAAGAAAGCAGTTCATCTGATAACTCCAGAAAAGGTCACAGCATTTGCTTTAGCATTTTACTGAAAGAATAAGCAGCCTGGTTCTCTGGAGTGCCAGGGATGATGATCTAGTGGCCTGTGCACAGGACCAGGAGTTATAAATTCCTAAATCTTAATCCCAGCACTGACAATTACTTCTCAGGCAACCTTGAGCAAATTGTTTAACCTTTCTGCTTCTGCCTGTCTCCACTGCAAAATTGTGAATTCTGCCTCACCAGGTTTTTTTGAGAGTTAATTTTTTAATGTGTGTGTTTAATTGTCCATCTGCTGGTGTTGGTTGTGTTCTGTATGTATGTCTGTGTCTAACACAGTTGATATCTGCTTTATGTGGATGTTCAGAGCCTGATGGAGAAACCTCAGACGTTTCACCTCACAAAGAGGTCTTCCAGGAGGCTTGGGACAGGAAGAAGGAATGATTACAGGAGGGTACAGGAGACCATTGACCTGTCAGATTGCTTTTCCTGTAGGAAACTTTCCTGGTTATTTCAGAGTGGCGGGAGAAGGGCATGGGCATCACTGTCTGTTGATGCTTCAGACCACAGGGATCTCTAATTGCCTGCTGCAGAAAGTGGGGCTGTGGCTTGGAAGAGGAATGATGCTGTAGATGAGAAACATGGTGTGTACGCTGCAGATCTGCTGTCAATAGGTAACTCAAAAAATTTAACTTTAAGAAGTACAGAATCAGGCCCTTCATGACAGTTGCACTCCGAAGAGAGGATGAGTGAGGCAGCAGTATGTGCTCCAACAGTTTCACTTCTCTCCATGCTCACCTATCAGTGTTACTACATGTGCCATTAATTAGGCTTAATAGTCTATACTTTATCTCCCTTGTCATAACAAATTAAGTGTGAAAGATTCCAACAAAAAAAAAAGCACTTGAGTGGTCTCAACATTAACAATCTCAGTTTTCCTGACAACCTGAATTCAGCAAAGTGCTCCAGCATCTGCTTAAAGTTCAGCATGTGCTTGGGTGTCCTGTAGCCTGAGACAGTACCAAGTGAAGGGCGAATTTCCAAGGTTGGGTTGTTCAACCTTCCAAATTGATGTTGGTAGCTCTGCCCTGGGCAAGTTATTGTCTCCATTCCAGTGGCATTGTTTGCCTAAACAAATAGATGATGTGTGCCTTTCATTTGTCACTGATCTTCAGCTTAAGGGCAAGTCAGTCATTTGGAACCCAAATTTTCCAGCTCAGTGGCTACGTTTTTGCTTCCAATCTGGCTGCTTATATATGAATTTTTAGTTAGGCAGGAGATCAGCTCTGAAAACTTTGGCTCCAGGCAGCAACTGCATTTCTAATAAGCTAGCCTGAGCATACATCACAGAAATGTACTACACTCAGAACTGGGGATGGGGAGAGCTCTCAGAGATGCTACCCAACTATTTTTGGTTCCAACTTGGGTCATTATATACTCGCTTTCACATTCTCAAACATGAAGGACATGAGCTATGAAAGTTGAAAACCTAAAAGACAGAAGTGTCACCTCCATTAAAGCCAACAGTTCCCCAGATCTCACTGAAAGTTCTTAACACCTTGATGGGTCAAAACTGTATGCTGCAAAAATATTATCTGGAGCTTTAAAATATTTTGGCTTCCAACCCTGGCCCAAATATAGAAGAACAAATGAGTTCAAAACAGGAAGAAAAAGATCCCAACCCAAACTCCTCACATTTTCACTGGATCTTGTGGGGTTTGACTTGAATGTTGTCGGAGGGATATTGTTCAGCTGTGCTTCTGTTTTTAGTCTAAGCGTCTTCGTGCACTCCAAAATGAGCACTAATACAAGAAGTAGCATGGCAGAAAATAATCTAAGTTTATGCCTTCAGAACAAAGCCCAGAAATATGTGCTGCCTTAAAGATTCCTGCTGTGCTGAGGTCCGAGGTCTGCCTATAACTTTATTGGCGAACTCCTGCAGGAACAAAGAGCAGGCAGAGGCATGACTTGAACCAAGTTCCTTCTCACTGCTGCAGTGAGAAATCAGTCCCTGCTGCTGCCAATTAGATGGCTAATTAAGAAGTGGATCCTGAACCCTTGGAGAATTGCTATCTCAAGGAAATTTCCTGCCACTGTCAATGGTGCTGTGATACAGAGCCAGGCCAAGGCTGAGCTAACAGTTGCTGGGATAAGCATTGTGAAGGAAAGTGTTGTTTGGGAAGAAAAGTATGATGCTTCAATATTTATGCAAGGTTTAAAGAGTATATGAGATTCGGAAGAAAACAAGAATGCAGGCTTGCTTTCTTGAGACTTAGGGGCTCATGTCCCAAAGACCAGCAACAGGTTATGTCTAAAACTGCTGGGTATTTGTCATTAAAAATCTCCTGATATGTGGCATGCTGGACTGTTCCCGTGGCCAGAGCATTTCAGGCTCTTTCCTGATGAGGCCTAAGATAATGTTATTTATTTATAAATTCTTCCAGAGTGTCTATTTTGTGTGAACCACTGACCTTTGTCACTTTCCCTCTCTATATACAGTCTGGCCCCAAAGGCCAGCTGAGCTGATTAGTTTGTAAGACCTAACACAAATTCAGGTCTCTCATGTGAAATCAGAAGATTAAATCTAGATGAAATCTGATTGCCCACTGGTGCAACCTCACAGAAATTGTTTAAGCTTAAACTAGGGATGAATTTGTCTCAGAGTCATTAATTGCTTCGGGTACTTGCATTTCTTTGCCTGAAAGACATTAAATATTCATTTATTTGTTGCAAAAGGGTTTTACATCACAGCCAGTATCTGGCACAGAAGGAAAGACAAACAAACTATCCCAAATTGCCGGGAAGCTATAATCCTCAGGGAATTTTCTCCTATCTAAATTGTAGCTACCTCAGTAACAGAAGGTTAACTGAGGGATACTTTAACATGAAGGAGTGAAACAGACCTTCCATTGGGATCGGCCACGCAAATTCTCCCTGTTCTTGGTAGAAGTAGGGCTGAATCTCAACATGGAAATGTATCTAGATCACCACCCAGCCCTGTACCATCATTTCACCTTTCAGAAGGGTTCATTTTTTTCCCCAGATGCTTTTCCAAGTTCCTTTGCACTTTTAAGCTATGACTGGCAACAAATTCACAGCAAACCAGTATGAAGAAAGAGGATTTTCTCCTAGGATTCCTGACCTGAGCAGAAATAGGCAGTACTGGAAATAGTGCAAAACCCATCTTCCTTGAAAACTTTCCAGCCCATTTTTGCAGACTGTAGACATTTGGGCAGTACAGATGAACTCTGGATAACCACCCAAATTTTTGGGTTTACTCATCACTAAAAATATCACAGACTGGAGGGCACTGTCCCGAACTGAATCTCCAGGCGTTTTGAAATTCACCCAGCCCTGGCTGAAGTGATCATTATAATCTGGCAAGGAAAGCAATCTGGATTCCAAACTGTAGCTATTTTTAAAATCATCTTGCCAAAGCCCTGTTGAAGACTGAAAAGAGAACCATTTTAGCCTGAAAAGGATGATCAGTAATTTTTTACTCTTAATGTAGCATTTGTTTGTAAGAAGCACAAAACTGTAGGTAAATTGCATACATCCTAGCAACTGTTAAGATTTTTAATCTTGCTGTGGAGTCCAAAATAATAGTAATAATGTTTTAAAAAGCCTCCAGACTCTGTTTCAGATTTTAGTTACCACCTACTCATGACCTCCCACACACTCCAGGAAACCAGCTAGATTTCCCAGCTGCTCTGCAGCAAGCCCTTTACAAGCACGAGTAGAATTACACTCTAAACAAGGCTGGAGGTTTCCCTTACAGATGAGTTTACTATCTTTCCTTTCCTCACAGTACAATAGGCCAGAGAAGTCAAGCCGTATGGTGGGCACATGCACCAGTGTGGTCAGGTGAAGCAATGGTAGGGAAGTCTGGTTGCATGTAGTGCATTTGGGGATTCCCTTCCCAAAGCAGCTTGTTAATCCTGAAAAGAGACAAAATAAAATGTTCAAGGCCAGGCTGGATGGGGCTTTGAGAAATCTGGTCTAGTGGAAGGTGTCCCAGTGCATGGGGGTTGCGGTTAACACTAAATAATCTTTAAGGTCCCTTCCAACCCAAATAAATCTATAATTCTGTGAAAAGCAACATTAAAGAGCATCTTGCAAAGGTGGTAGTGGGTAGTGCTGTCAGAAACCCCCAACCTGGGGAAGCCATTTGTGTAAAGAGTGAAAGAGAGTAAGGGTGATAGGAGATGATGACCAGTGCAAAGAGGAGCCTAAACAGAAATAAGTGAGCAGGATGTGAAATCCAGAGAAAGGACAGTGTGAGCCATAGCACAGTGATTGAGAGTAGAAGATGACAGGAGTATCACTTGTTTTTAAGTGTGTGAAAGGAGGCACTCAGGGGTAGGGGTGGATCTCTGGCAAATCTTGTACTGTTTTACCTTCTATCTGCATCAGACAACAATGGATTAATTTAATAGGAATTTATGACCCAATGGGTGATGTTTAAAAGACTCAATGATGCATTTAATAACCAAACATTCTTACTGATTAGTGCTCATTTGATCTCTCGAGGATAGTGCTCCAGCTGACTGAGATTTTTTAAAAATGCCTTTGTCTCCCTATAGTTCATCCCAGAGTCCAGGGAAGCTACAGACCTTACAAATATCTGGGGAATTAATTTTCCTGAGAATGTATGAATTATTACTCTATACCACTTTGGTTGCTCTCTCTCTCTCATAGCATCCTTTTAGAAGGATGCAGAAGTTGGAAAGAAGAAATCCTGCTGATTCTTCATTAAAGTTGTTTTTTTCCTTTCTTTGTCAGATTTATGAAGACTCTTTGAGCATTAATGCAAATTCTTAGCCATTTGCAAAGGTGAACAAAATTGATCTCAAGTAATCTGCATGAGTTCAGTAATTTAAATAAAATTGAAAAGGAATGAACTTGTGCCACTTGGCAGAGGCTGTGTTTCTCCTTTTTTCTGAGTCACATTTTCAAAAATATGCTAGTCTGGATTCTCATCTCTCCATCTGAGAGGCAGAGAAGAATCAGAGATGTAGAGAATGGGAAAAGAAGCACTATTTTTGACACTGAAAAATCACTTCTAGAGAGACTACTCCTTGTCTAATACTTCCAGTCCTGAAGATAATCAGGAATGTGCAGTATCCTAGGAGAAATGGATTGCCGTGTGTCTCTGGTCACAACTCTTCTTTGGTATCCCTGATGCTTTTTGGGATTCCCGCTAAGGAGAGGAGATCAGCCTTCCCCTTAATCTTGCAAAGGTTTCTCTTTTTCACTCTAAACCCCTCAAACCCATTTAAATCAGTTTCAGGGGAAGGGGCAGTAGTATAGCCTGGTCATCTATTTGGTTGCTGGCCTGAACTTACAAACACAAAAGGCAAACACAAAAGTCTGCTGCAGTCCAGGCAGTGCATCATTTTTAACCTTCTGCTGTAGGAACTCTGAAAGCAGGATTTGTATCCAGAGGCCACCAGCTGATGAATGGTGGCTGTTTCCTTCTCATTTACTCTGTGACTACCTTCCAAAGTTAATCACTGTTCAACAGACACAGGCAAACAAACCCTTGCCCAACTCAACAGCCTTGTGTTCTCCTTTAGCATAGGTTACTGTGACTCAGCAGGTGAAGGAAAACACTGAAGTACTTCTTTAGGTTTTCCTACAGATCAACCCATCACAGAGAGGGATTTGACCACCCACAGCAGAGTAGGAGCTGGTTCCCTTTGCAGAAGCCCCTTGTCTGCATGCTGGCTTCACTGCCTTTTGCTGAACTCCTCAAGGAAGAGTTTTGTAGGCAAGTGCATCAATACCGAGCAGATCAGCCTTAATTTAATAACCATTCCTCCACAGTAAGGAGAGAATGCTACCTCCCTGAATCCCCTATGCCTGCTCCTGCCATCTCAGGGACCCCCTCCACCTCCTGTAAGAACCTGCTGGCTGCGGCAGTGCAGGAGCTTTCACACATTTTATTTAGAACAGACCAGCCTCCACCACCTACCTTCGCTTTATTTCCTCATAAGAGTCACAAAACTTTTGATGACCTTCCCTTTTGCTCCTGAAGAAAGGTTAACAGCCCTTGGGGCTTTTTGTTTTTCCTTCCCCTTCAAAAGTCAGCTTAGTTTTAATGAAAAAAGTAAACAATACCATTGAAATGTCCCCATGGATCCAAGCCTCGTTTAACTCAGCAGAAGGGCACTTCCCCTCCTTTCTTTTGTCCATTAGGCCTGCCACTGAAATCTGTACTTGAATTTCAATGCTTTTTTTTTTATGTGGGCATGATATATCTCCAACTTTATCCTGCTAAGTTTGTTTCTCCAGCTCATTTTTTATAGCATCACAATAAAAGCATTATACAGCTCATGGCTCCCTACAAAAAAAAGTTTCTCAGAGCAGTTGAGAAGTCATTCATGACTGTTGTAGAAAATATTTGTATTTTCTGTGTATACACAGTTTGTATACTGTGTTATTCTAATGCCCTATAAATAAAAAGCTGTATATTTGTCCACAGCTTGGTCTAGAGCTATACATAGTAATGCCCATTCACAGAACCAGCCCTGTCTAGTGTGTGACAGATTGACACATACACAATTTCATTCTTATTTGAAATAAAAGTGCTTCTGTACTGTCTGCAGAATATTCTACCTTGAAATGGGTCCAGGTAGTTTCACTGTAGATGCAGATGAATTTTCTGCAATTCGTATCACCGCTTAAATGTATTATTCATTCAGAATGATTGATTTGGTGTTCTGGCCACGTTGCTAAAATGCTGCTATCTGTTCGTCTGTCTGTTAATCTGTTTTGGCTTCTTACAGAGACAGACCTATAGAAAACACTTTTTGTTTCTGTTGAAGTAGTGACAAAAAAAAAAATCATAAAAAAGGAACTGTTTGATCTTTGAATTCATATGTATAAAAAAAACCTATACCACTGAGATGACTGAATAGCCAAAAGGACAGATTTTTACATTCTGCCAGTGGTGTGCTAGAAGCACGGTGCATTTGTTTCTGCCTGATTACTCAGGTGCTGGGGCTGGGGAGCCAGGAGGAGGCATCTCAGCAGAGGAAGGAGATGCTCTCTGTAAGATCATGACCTCCATTCCAGTGTCATTTCACACCTCAGGCAGTGATCTTGTTACATCTCATAAGCTAAGCAAGGTCAGCCCTGGTCAGGCTAAGCGCTTGAATAGGAAACTTCTAAGGAAAAACTTAGGCACTGTGGAAAGCAGGGCTGGTGGCTGGGTAGGTGACATTATTCCCTTGGAGTTGGTACAAAAGACACGCTCTTCTAAGAAGCCTCTGTGCATCCGCTGTGGCTCTGCTCCAGCAGCTAAAGGCACTGCCTCTCAGGTGAGCCAGACCCAGAGGCTGCAGCAGCTGAAGTGATTAACACCTTCTTCCCATTTCCCACCAGAGCAGAGGTGCTAACCCCTCTGGCTGCCCAAGCTCCACACTGGGTGGTTACAAGTGTCCCCCGAGCTGCTCCCTGCTGCAGTTCCCATACCAGAGGTCACACTTCGCTCTGCTGCTTTGGCAAGCTGGCCCAGGCAGCACTGCTGGCAGACTCTATCCCCAAGCACCCTGCAGCTCAGGAGGAGGCAAATTGAACATATGTGCTGGGAAAGAAAACTCTGCTGTTTTGGAAGGGTCCTTATTCATGAAAGGGAAATAATGAAAAGCCAAGAAATGCTCACGTGAAAATCAACTTGGTGCCACCAGCTCTCCTGATCTCTTCCCTCGTGCTCCCAGTCATAGTCTGTCTTTTCTTCTGAGGACTCTTACCTCATCTGAGACATGAGCCCCTATGATCCCCACTGTCTGCTGCAAGAAAGAGTGTTGCACCCCTCACTGGTGGTCCTGGCAGGAAGCTCCTTCTGCTGATACGGGGTGAACATATCCAGTTGCTGTATTTTTCGACAGCAACATCAGGATTCTGGAAAGAGAGGGGGACAACTGTGGTGTGCTTTGCTGATTGAATGAGATGCAGGACAAACTGCTGGGAAAACCAGATGAGAAAAGCTCTCCCCAAACCCAGAACTCTAATACCAACTACACTTGGAAGTGTGCAGCTGTATGGTACCATGTTTAGAGAGATGACTAATTTGGGTATTTAATGAAATCATAAAAACCCTCTTAGCCTTATTAGAGTGGTCTACATTTTAATTCTGCATCTCATGCCTGAAAGTACTCTGCTTAACGTTTCAATTGTGAATTCTCTGAAGTGGAAGGTGTTTCCTAACCCCACTTTCCATCTCTCAGTTACAAAACAAGCGATGAGATGAACACTCAGTCAAAGTCCTAAAACTAAAGGAATTCAGGCTAGCAAAACTAGAACTAGCCGAAATATTTTGCTTGGTCTTCAGATTAAAGGTCTGTTACCTCCGTTCAGTGCAAAGAAGTCCTTCAGAAGACAAAGGCTCATTGCTGTCTCTCCCCTGTTGGTGTGGGCCAGTTTGCCCCGTAACTGAGTGTGCTCACGTCCGAGCAGTCGTGCACAGCTGTGGGTGCCTCTGGCTGCAGGCACGGCACAGATGGCAACGTGGCTATTACAGACCTAAAGTCTGAAACCTTTGACTTTGTGAGCATTTCAGATCTAGGACAGGCTCCCTGGCTGCTGTCTGGAGTGGTTCTTCACAGCCCCACTGCTGGCACAACAAACAAACAGTCGGAAACAACCCAAAATTCCACCTGAGGGTCTTTTAAAATACCCTTTGTATTTGATGTGTGCCTTCCAGGTCATCTGTAACATGCTGTGCCCCAAAATGGCATTAGGTGAACAATAGTCATTTTCTGTGATAGACACTCTCTCAAATTCCCTACATTTGTGTTTGTTGCTGTTGTGATTCTTCACCTGCTGCCCTTTATCTAGCAAAGAAAGCTGAGTTCAAAGACTGCTCTGGAGGTCTGTTATGGTTTTAATGATGAGGTGAAGTTGGAAGGTCTTGTGTATGATGAACTTAATAGGGCATTCTTCTCATTTACGCTGATATCCTTTACATGGAGTTGTGAAAAGGAAAAGTCAAGGACAACTGATCACAAGCAATTGATTTATCAAGAAATAACTGCCCCTTAGCTGTAAGTGAAGGTTCAATAAGGGAAACAAATATTTAATAAGCCCATATAATCCCACAGGAGTCACAGTGGCCTTATGTCCCCATTGTCTTCTCCCACTTGCTTTACTTTGCAACATGAAGCCATCAGATAAAAAACAATGATGAGAATAAATAACAGAGCTGTGTGAATAACTGAGATTTTTATTTTTCCTGGCTATGCTGAGAAATCATGAGAGAAATTAATTTGCAGCTGTCCTGCAATGAAAGCTTTCCAACATTTTTTGGCAATCAGTTTAAGTTAACTGTAGCATTTTCTTCAGCCTCAGATTAATTTTTTTCCTCTGACTTAAGCAGCTACAAGATTTTTTAATTACAAAATAAATTGAAAGAAGTATCAAAAGTGGCAGAAGTTAGTGGAACAGAAGTGGCACTAATTTTTTCTCAACATCAGAATGAAAGCTTTAGATAGTTTTTACTGAGTTTTTTTTTCAGCAGCACAAATCCACTGAAATTTTCAAATTATTTTATTTTTACCAAATCACTTGTTTTCTCTGAGGAAAAGGTATTGCTGTGAAGGGATTTGCCACTCAGTACTGGCATTCCCAGTGTTAATGCTGCAGCTGTTTATTCCAGGCACTCCATGCTGCTGTAGAAAACCCAGAGTGATATGCATGAGACTGATACAGACACACAGCAAGGAATTTTATTATGGAAAATTTTGGAGAGATATGGCTCTTTCTTTGGGGGGTTTGGGGTAAATCTATAAAGATAAAACTGATCCCTGAAGGACTAAAACCACCCAATTTTTCTTTTGATGAACTTTCTGTGGTTTTGAGATTAAAGTACCACACAATTTCCATCACAGATATTTTCTGCAACAATTCCAAAGAGCTAAACATTTTTGAGACAGGGGTATAAATCCATCTGTGCCTGCTTTCACAGAGACCAGGACAGACTATTTTAAGATTGTGGTAGAAGGCAGACAATGCACTGGGGTTGGTCAGGAAACAGAGTCAAACCTAGAGCTCCAGTTAGCATTGCCAGACAAAAATAAGTAGCTGAGTAGTTACAAGTTATAGAGGAAACAGTGTAATACATTCATTTTGTTCCAGGAAGTGATGTCCAGCTATTGTGAATGGGAAGTGGTGAAACCCAATGGGGAGTGCAACAGAGGGAAGTCTGTAAGGGTTTGTACAACCCCCCAGTGCCTTCTGGATGAACCTGGCTGCTCACCTCCCCTCTGCTTCCACCCTCCCCCGTTTATTCCCACAACACCCTGCCATGTGTGGACCTGAGACACTGAGAAGCAAAACAACTTTGTGAAAGCCATGCTGAAAACCTGGAATACAGCTGTCCCCTAGGCTTTCTCGTCACAGGCTGGCATGCAACCAGGAGACCTGTTCCTTTCAGCAAGATTTTGGGTCTGCCACACTGAATAAATAAGATTATTTTGGACTGCCCGTTTATTTGTCCTTTACAAACCACTAGGGAAGAAAGAAAAAAACGACAGTTGGCCTTTCTCTTTTCAGATGTGCTTCCTGCCACCGGGTCTTTGTCTTCATTTACATATGCCTACTTGTAATAGGTAGGCTGCCCCACAATTTTGGTAAAGTAAACTTCAAGTTGAGGAAAGGCAGACAGACGGGCAAGTAAATTGAAGAGCTAGTGCCTGAACAGCTGTTTGATAACATTAATGCATCATGACTGCAATAGAGCAACCTTTGAAGAGGGTCATCAGGAGCTCAGCCATGTAGGAAAATTCACAGCTGGACTTGTTATACCATACCAATTAAGCTGGAAATGTCTGAAACAGCAGCTACCGAATGAGAAGAGGAAGGCAATGGGAGAATGGGGCTGTGTCCATAGGGAAAATTCCAGCAGCTCTCCTGGAGTAAGAGCTGAGCCAACCCAGGGCTAAGCAGCCACCCATCCAAGGAGAACAGCCGTGATAAAATTGTCAATTTGTGTCACAAAATCGGCAAATTTGCAAAAAGTATGTCTGTCTCGTCATGGTCACCAGAGTCCAACAGAAAGAGATGTTTCTTTCTGAGCCTGAGGAAGAAGCAGAGCCCTGTGACAAAGTGATGCAGAGCCATGAAGTGAGTATTCTCTTTCCCTCTGGACATGTTTTTAGATGCATTACTGGGCAAGGAAAGCTGGCAGCCAGGCAGGCACTGAAATTTGCTGTAACTTTGTTCACAGTGGGACACACACTCGCGCTGACCAGCAGCCGATGGATCCACCTCTTGGTGTGCCTGAAACAGAGCTTTTCATGTTCAAAGGGGACAGAAGGTTTGAAGGTTTGGGAGCTGGCACAGGGTATGAAGGTGCTTGCCTCTGATCTTCATATGCTTCAGTTCTTTCAGGAAAACCCAAGCCAATTGCTGTTTTAAAAGGCTATTTAATTTTAAAACATCCCACATACCCATTACTAAGCCGGCGTGACTTTCAACACAGAAAAGGCTTGTGCCATGTGAAGAGAGGGTAAGGAAACGTGACAAGGGCCCTTGCACGTACTAAAAATAGCGTGTGGGGGGACACAACCAAGGCAGTCACTTCACAGGAGATAGGGATTGAGTGGCTTCCACTTTATGAGGCTTTGCTGAGCCCAACTAATTAATGTTTGTAAAGCACTTTGAAGATGAAAAGCACCAATTTATCGCTAAGTTTAATTATTTGGATCAAGTTACTTTAGACTTTCTCTAGCTACCTTCAAACACGACCGAACTCTTCCCTCTAAATCGTGAGCAAGCTCAAGGCAAAGCCACAGCGGTACCTTGTGATGATGGCTCTTGTGGATGGAGGGTGGGCTCAATACACACACCTTCACTTTGACTTTACTGGACCTGGAGTTCTCAGAGACACCTAAAGAAGGGTTCCTGTTGAGTCCCTAATGAATTTCAGCTGCCTTTAAATTTACAGTGAATAATTAGGGCTTTTTAAGGCTGGAAATTAGAAGGAAACCAATTTTGGATAGAATCGCACTTACACTGCACAATCAAGTTTCCAATACATGTGATTAGCACCGCTGATAGAACGTGAACTCTTGGTAATAGTGTCCATGCTAGTTGGCAGTCCTGTTAGGTAGCAGATATTAAACACATAAATATAAACACAGATGTAGATGCACCAGCTGGAGCAAATGCAAGGAAAATAACCACTTAAACAGCATATCCCACTCTTTGCAAGAGAAAGGCTTTAAACAGACAGGAATAAAATCTTTGAATAGCTCATCAGGTGAGATAAATTAATATGATGCCTTAGATTGCAAACTTTGTTTTGAAATGGACCAATATTGTTCACACTCATATAGCTAATATTCTGTCTTTTCCTTTTCAGATGAAGTAGTTAAAAGATTCCTCATCACATTACTACACCTGTCTTTGCAAGTAAGGCATTTTTCTTCTTCAAATAGCATCCCCAGGGGACATTTAATTCTGAATGATTTTCTCATTAAGAATATGGTTCTACTCATGAGAAACAGAATGTCCTAGTAAAATAGGGCATGTCAGGGCCAGAGATTTATGGATTCAACACCAGGATTGAAATCTTGATTACTGAATAGAAGTATCCACAGAATTAACGATGATTTTGGGATCTCCACTCATCTCAGTAGGATGCTGCTCATCATTTTCTGATGATTAAATAGGGAAGTGTTCCTCATCACTTGTAAACTCTAATCACAAACACAACATGAGCTCTAAGGATGAAAAAACATCATCAGACATAGATAACTCAGGGGTTTGCCCAAATTGAACTTGGAATTTATTTCAGGAAACACTGCTTGCTGCATCCCCTCTGCACCTCCTGATTTAGTTGTAGACTAGAAAGCTGAAACACGGAGGTCTTCTCTAAATCTACCATTTTCTCAGGAATCTCCGGGGAGACTTTGCAATATTTCCAAGCTAGCATTTAGCTCAGCAAGATTTGCACACACATGGTACAGAAGCTCAGGAAATTTTGGGCCCCTTCTCTTGCCATTTGCAAGACACAGCACCCAGGGATGTTTGCCCTGAAAGGTGTTTTTAGGGTAAAAGCTGCTGGCACCCACAGCACTCACCTGGGAGCAGCTGCTCACTGGCAATTGACAGTCAGATCTGACCTTCTGCTTTTAGGAGGAGATTCAAAGGGGCTGACAGGGAAGCCTCCCTGAAACAAAGAAGGAAATTTGTGCACAGGAGCCAATATTTGTTCTCTTCCTTCTTTAAGGAAGACCCTCTTCTGCAACACCATGGAGAGGGTTCCAGTTAGGGAAGGGAGACTGGATCTTTTTTTTAATGTGTACAGATTGTGACTGGGGTTTGCTCCAGCAGGGATGCGCTTCTGCCATGGGCAATGGATCTATACATGTGCATTTTTTCACCTCCTTTTTATCTGCAGTGCAGGTTTCCATTAGACATTCTGCACTTGTTTCATACACACACAATTCCTGTAGAAATCAATGCAAGTCCTATGTGCAGAAAAGCCACAGAAAGTGCAACAGAGATTTGCACCATGGATTAAGAGATTTTCAGTGCTGATCAAAGAAGAATTTTGTCCGAGGTTTGTAAAGCACTTTTGAATCCTTCTTGATGAAAGGCGCTATAAAAATGTAAAGCTGCTGTTGTTGTTAATGTTCCCTCGGCACACAACAGGAGGAAAGATGCTGAAATTAAAGTCACATATATTAATATTGATTAAGAAATAAGCAAATTCTTCTGGAATTTGATCTGCCTTTCATTATGTGCACTTGATCTTCCATTTTCAAACAGGGCATAGTTGTGTCCTGGAAAATCACAGCCTTGAACTCCACCAAACCAGAACTACAGATTATATATTATTATATATAATTTTGGAAATCTGTCTGGAATACACCATAAAGCAGGAATAAAAGAAAAACTGTAAGGACATTTGTATTTGTCAGTGTCTCCCCAGACAGAGCCCCGAGGATATGATATTCTTAGAATAAAGCTTTCATTTCACAGTGCATCAGTGGGAAAATTAACAAGCTCTCCTCATGCTGTTCCATAATTCATTTTCTTTGTTTTAGATATTGAGCTGAGCTGGTACAGTAACTTAAATAGATAGGGGAGATTTTAAGCACAGATTTAGATTCTGGCTGGTTTGGGTTGTTTAGTTTTGTTTTGCTTTTTTCCTCCTTTATCCTGCAACTTCCTGGTATCTAAATAAGAAGTTGCCTCAATTTATTTTAGCACTTGCCTTTTAAATGGAAAGTGCCAAATGTTGCTATAATAATTTAAAATACATCACAGCAGGCTCCCTTCAGTTAGTGTAAGGGGTGTAAGCTGCATCTCCTGCAGCACCAGAATCCTCACAGAGAGTCTGCTCGTCTCCACCAGCGGCAATAGGAGACCAAGATACCACAAAGCTCAAGAGATGTTCCTTGGGGTGAGATCAACCACCACTTTTGGTCCACCTGAACCTCAATTAACAGCAGGCAATTACCTTGAAAGACAGCAATTTTTGCTGTTGTTTTCTGGGAACGTATTTTTGCAGAAAATCACACGAATGCTTCTGAAGCAAAAGTGATATTCCTGACTCTGTTTTCTACCAAGAAACTCCTTCTGTCCCTAGAAGTCCCGTGACTCCAGAAACCAAAAGGGGAGGCCACAGCAAAACTTACTTTTCTCACTGATAAAACTGCTCGAACAGCAAAAACATAAAAAAATTTGGGAAAAATGTTATTCCTTCCTCCAGCTCTACTCATTCAGGTGTTGAGGAAAAAGAAACACTCCAGCAGATAACTCCAGTTTGAATGTTTAAATATGTGTTAATAATAACAGGAAGGGTGGAGAAGGTGCTGTGGTTCCCAAAGCTCCAATACTGCTTCAGTAACATCACTCCTTGCAAGCCCCCCTGCCTGCACGGGAGCAGAGATCAGCACGTGGCTTCTCTCAAACATCCCCAGCCAAAAGCTTGCCCACTTGCCAATGAAAACTATTCTTGTCATTTTGGGAAAAGATTACCTACATCCTTGCCCCTTGACAAAAAAAGGTAAATTCTGGGGGAAGTGTGATATACCTGGTACACAGTAGGCTGCTGCGGGCTCATACAGCTTTGGCTTGCTTTTTACCCTGTTCCTTGGCTATGCCTGTACAGCCTCTCCGAAAATTCAATCCTCTAAAAAACTGTTCTGTCCTGCTCAGCCACGAACAGCAACTGAGCTAGAAGGACATAGTCTGAGGTGCTACCTGTCATAAATAAAGTCCAAAACAGAAATATTACTTCATGCTTTTAAATGGTCTGGTAGCTGAAGGGAGTCATTGACCTCAATGCCTTACCACTCTTATGCAAAATTTTGTTGGTAGTTAGTGAAAACTGCCGCCAAACAGCCTTGTTGTGAACAAAGTGTTGAGTTGCAGTTGAGACAGCTGACAAAATTAAATACATTCTTAGGGGATCTGTAGTAGGAAAACCATCTCTGTTTCCCACAGATAACCTCAAAGCCTTCCTTGCTGCATCCCCTTTTCCATCTGCTTGCTGTTGGTAGTACGTCCCAGTGTCAGGCTGCTGGGTTTATAAGATGGCAATCTGAAACTGGATGAAGCCCATGTCACTCTGATGTGGGAAAATTCATTCAGCTGGTGGTTTTCAATAAGAAGTGATGCTATCTGGTCTAGAGAAATCTCTTTACCTATGCCCATCTGAACAGTGGCTGGCACACCGTGGCATTATTGCAACACAAATAATAGTGGAGGCAGCGCACGGTGAAAATGTATCTTCCCTAGAATAAGCTTCCTCCTTATCACAGCTAGTAATACAACTATATTATTCTGGCTTTTGGAAGTGATAAGCCTGTTCTTGCAAAAGAGCACCTGCCCTCAGTTCCCAATGGCTTCTGGCATCAACTGGCATTGTTCAGTGCTCTCTAAGTGTGAAGCTCTGTGGGAGCTCTACCAAGGGAGGATGAGGATGCTCTGGTCATGATAACTCCCCTGGGTATCTGGCTGCAATACTGCTCATCCAAAGGGTCACTACCACAACTGTGACCCCAGTCCCTGGTGGGGTTTGCTGTATCCTGGATGATCTGGTTCTTCCCCATCCTGCCTACAACCAATAAGGATCCCTGCCTCAGTCTATAGTGCACACTTCTTACTCTACAGCTGTGTGGAGGACAGACAATACCCTCTACTGTCTGATACCTGTGCTTATATAACTGTGCATACTTTGAGTGTTTGCATAAATGTTTCAGAACACCATTAAATTATTAAAAACAAACAGGCTCCAAAAGTTAGAGAAAGATGAAGGAAAAATACTGTACTGCAATATTCAAGTTCAATGAATCTGCTTTGTGCCACAATCACAACTAGCCAATCATAACCCCAGTATTCCCTTTGATGCGTATAAAATGTATTTTAATTTCATTAGGCTGCTGCTCACTCTTATTTGAAAGGATATTTGAAAGAGTATCTGGGAATTACAAGATTCCCTAGTTTTACTACCTCTGTCACGTCACCTCTTAATTTTCTGTTGTGTAAAATACAGTCTGAACCACCTGATTCCTTCCTTATAGAGACCTTTCCTTGTCTCTGAACGTTATCATCACCTTCTAGACATCTCTCTGATGGTCTGCTTCTTTTAGAGTGCAGGAATGAGTGTAGCCAGATGTTAACAATAGTACTGAAGCCAGCATGTCCCTACATTTACAGATAACATTATAGGGTTTCTGATTACAAAATATTTATTGCAACCTCTACTACAAAGCCATGTCCATGCCTGTACTGGAAGTTTCATGCTCTACCAGCAGCCTTATTTAAACAGGGGCTACTGGGACTGCCAGTTATTTTTGAGCAGAAGAGATGGCAGCACCACAAAGCACCTGTGAGCTGATTGCTGGAATCTGTCCTGTTAGTGAGTGGAACTTGTTCAGTGCTCCTTCTCACTCAGAGCTTTGTGTTCCCCTCACCAGATGGATGTTGGCAGATGGCAACACTGTTTTGCTGTTTAATTATTTAAAATGCTGCATACAAATCTACCTTTGGCATTCAACAATAGAACAGAGTGTTTGTTGTCCATATCCTATCTTTGATAGGCTGTTTCATATTTCCCTCTTTGTAAAACTGTGGAGATGATCCTGGTTTGGGTACTTACACACATACCCTGTTCTGCGGTGGGTCTCCCATGCACTTGCTGTTGTGGATGGGGCAACCTGAGAGACAGTACCTGGCTATAAACCAAAAGGACAGTCCATCATCTTCATTTACACAGTCACAGAATCCTGCAGGTTGGAAACGACCTCTGAGATCATCGAGTCCAACCGTTGATCAAACACCATCTTGTGAACCAGACCATGACACTAAGTGACACGTCCAGTCTTTCCTTAAACACCTCCAGGGATGGCAGCACATTCCAAAGTCTAGTCACCCTTTCTCTGAAGAAATTCTTTCTCATGTCCAACCTGAATCTCCCCTAGCACAGCATGAGGCCTCATCCTCCTGTTGCCGGTTGCCTGGGGGAAGATGTCAACTCCCACCTGGACACAACCTCCTTTCAGGGAGTTGTAGAGAGTGATAAGGTCAATCCTGAGCATCTTTTTCTGCAGGCTAAAAACCCCTCAGCTCCCTCAGCTGTTCCTCATGTAACTCTCCACATCCTTCACCACCTTTGTTGCCCTCCCCTGGACTTGATCTAGCACCTCTGTGTCTTTCTTGAAGTGGGGGGCCCAGAACCAGGGGAAATACTAGAGGTGTGGCCTCACCACTGCTGAGTACAGAGGGAAAATATGTCTGTGTGTGCATCTGAAAGGTCCCTTTGACTTCAATCACCAAGGGACAGAAATCTGTCTTTTCAAGAAAAGCAGGAAGCAATTTTTAGTAGTAGAGGTTATTAAAAATGGTTGATGTTTGAAGCTGTTGGAAGAGTTGGAAATGATGCCAACTTGTCATTGACCTTGGACTAGGGATTGTCCATCCTGGTTCTCAGGACCACATCCAGTAGAACTGGAGGCACGAGTCTGGACTGTAATCTCTAACAGGAGGGAAGGAGTTTGTCATCAACACTGGAAGTGATGTACTTTGATTTTCTCAAAGCTCTGAATCAAGTTACTATTTTTACAAGTTTTTGAGCTTCCCTCATCTCCATCTAGTCCCCAGCCACTAGTATTACGTTTTTACCAGTTAAAAAATTGCTATAAGCCTCTTGCTTGCTTGGCTTGAGGGTTTTGTGAGACTGCAGAATGTCAACAGAGCCCGTGAAAGTTCAGGTCCCAAATTGTTCTCCCATTTACAACAGTCCACAGGGTCACCACCCATTCTGCATCACACCTTGATTTCATGTATCCCCTAAACTGCCAACTGCACGATCCGGATCAGGCGTGTCCTGTTGCTTGTGCCGTTGGCCGCACGATGAGCCACTCCCAGGATTCAGGTCCTGGCACACTGGGTCTGCAGAGGTAGTTCTGCATGAAAGGGCTCAGATCCTCGGGGTGAAGGACCTGCTGTACTCAGGGTGTTTTGGTTCAGGGAAGGAAGAATGACTGGGAAAATGGGAGGGGAGGAGCATTTTGAAGCACCACATCCTGCTAATTGACCAAAGGTCCAGTGAGGAATAAGAAGGGAGATTATTAAGTGCAACTGTGAGGCATTAGTGTTGGGGAAAGAACCCCTTGGAACAGCTTTTATGGCAAAAGCCCACAGGTTAAGCAGCAGGACTCCAGTTATCCTGTAGATTATTTTAAAAGGAAAAGCAACAACAACAAACACATTAATAAAATTTAGTGAGATAATAGCTACCCCAAGCTGCACTGATTGGAAACAATTGGCAGAGCCTGGAATATAAGGAATCACTTCCTGCAGCAATTTCCTTTTATTAAAAAAGCATTTAGAGCATTTACAAGCTTTCATTTCTCAAGGATCTATTTTTAACTCTGTGTTCTCCTTAAAGACACAGTTCAGTCCAGCTGAATGCATGGCTAGGCCAGGTGGAATTTGCTCAGAACACAGATGTTTGCCATCCCAGCATCATTGGAGAGGCTTTCACCCAGAAGATGTTACTGAAATCTTCTTAAAGCAAGATAATTTAGGCAAACCACCCTGCTTTCCAGCCTAGCTACAGAATCACAGAATTACAGAATGAGTAAAGCTGGAAAGGACTACAGTGGGTCATCTGGTCCAAGCTCTCTGCTCAAGCAGGATCATCCTACAGCAATTCAAGTGGAACTCCTGTGGTACAAAATTTCTGCCCATATCTGCACAGCAAGGTCAATTCAAACACATAGGTATGAAAGTGCAGTCCTTCAAAAAGGCAGCTACTTAAATTTTGTGTCCTCATTTCCAACACCGTTGAAAATAGTCAAATCTCCAAGATCCATAGAACTTCAAAGCATCACTGAAATAAAAATCATAACCACCTCAACTGAAGGCCTGGTATTCATTCCTTGTTGGGGCTATCAACAGTGATTGTACATTTGCTTATTTTTATTTGTTTATTTAATAGTACCTCGGTCCAACACAGGGATTTAAAAAAAAATTGTTTCTGAAAAAATTGAAATGAATTTTCATTTCTGTTTTGTTTTCTCATGTGAGAAAAACAGAAAAAATGTGATTTGGGTCAAAATTTAGGTCAACTAAAAATAAAACATTTTCATTGTAGAAACAGCAGGCTACATATATTTTGATTTAAGTAGCCTTCCAGCCTAAGCATGAGTTTGAAACAAAAATAAATTGATCATCCCCTTTAACTAATATGGAGACAAGATTATTTGTTCTGGTGTCCCCCCCTTTTGTTTTGAAGAGGGACAAACTGAAACACTCTCGACAGGTGACACAGTTGTACAAAGATTTCTGGCCAAGTTTTGATTTTTTGTCATGAAGATGAACATTTGCCCAGCTCCGACTTCAAGACTCTAAAGAACAGAGGTCCGTCCTCTCTCTTTCCTGCATGGATCATCTCCTGTGGGTTATCTCTCTAAAAAGGCAAGCCTTTGGATATCAATGGCAGGATGGGATGAGGTGTGCATTCCTCTGCAGAGGACTCCTTTCTACACCTCCACCTGTCCCCAGAAGCATCCCCATGCCAGCTGGGCAGAGGAAGGGCTGCCAGGACAAGGTGGTAGTGCTCAGAGGCGACAGAGGACTGTCCTGTGGAGCAGCTCTATAACCCTACTACGGCAGCACCACACCCTCTGCCTCTTCTGTGATGGGGCTCAGGGGGGTTCCATCAGCACTGCACTGGTGAGAAACGAGTGCCACCAGCCAGCAGGACCTTCCCCTGCCACAGCTGGGGCTCTTCTCCGCCTGCATCCGCGTCTTGATCCATGGAAGTCCTGAACCTTCTGTCTTGTTCTCTTCCAAGAGGGAACAGATGCCAAAGTACAGCTTAGGTAGGAGAGGCCCAGCAACATGCACCGAGTCATCTCCCAGCTATGCTATGAACTGTCATAGGAACCAGCTGTGAGGATGGAAAGAGGAATCAGAGACCACAAGGCACACAAACACAGCACCTGGATAGTGCTGGAACAGCATTGCCAGGTCACTCTTTTAGGGTGTGTGCTACTCCAAAGAAAAGCTTTTTTTTTTTTTTTTCTAGTCAAAGATGACCTTTGTGTAAAGTTTTGTTGTAACTTTAAAATAGTTGATTTGGTATCTTGAAAAAAAGTTGATCTGATATCTATTAAGACAGACAATTTTTAGCTACCCTACTTTAGCTTGAACTACCTCTCCTACCTCTCAAATCAGTGTCATTTGGAGAGGGAGGTTATCCAAGTGGTAAAGAAGGGAATGAGAAGTCTAGTAACATGTTCGTTTTATTGGCAACAGCTCAACACTGTTCCCATCTTTGCAGTCATAGCTGGTCAGCTTTGCAGTGCATGTGCCCAATTATAACTTGCAAGAAGCCATGTGTCTCATAAAGAATTCAGTTAATTTTCAATATTTTCTAAAGTCCTGTAAATGAACAATGCACTTTTTACAGGTCTTTCATCAAGGAGTTAATAACCAGATGAAGGTTCTCTTTTCATCAGTTTCTAAGTGATGCTCCATTCGATTGAAGAAGATCAAAAATGATGATCAGAAAATAAAAAGGAAGTTCTAAAGGCAGCCTTTGTACAACACTTTAACTGTCTCATTCCTGTTTTTTTCAGAAGTATCACTGGATTTCTTTCAGGCTTAAAAAAAAATTGCACAATTCTTGTGAAGTGCCGGTACTTGCCTTCTTCTTACTTTAATTTTAGAAATGCTTGTGTTAATGGTGGGCAACATACCCCTGCCAGACAGTAGCCCAGGCCTAAGTGAAAGCAACAGCAAGGACAGCAAAACTATTAAGATTCTGCCATTAGGACCTCCTGTGGTCCCAATCTTACATCCTACCCTGTGCCAGCCTGCGGGGTGCCGGCCCACAGTGACCCTGACCCATCTCACTGGCACTCCATCAGCTACTCCATCTCTGGGGACTGGGGTGCAGGTACCTTCTGGGGCTCTGCAGGCCAAGGGAGGTGGGGAGAGAGGACAGCCCTCATGCAGAAGTTCCTTTACCTTTAGTGCAGGAGAAGAATATCGTGCTTCTACGTTCAGTTTTACCTGAAAATTTCCTCTTTTCTTCAATGGCCTCTTGAAAGCCCTCTGTATAAATTTTGTATGCCTGGCTCATTTTGCTTTTTTCCATTTGCTAAGCTCTGATTTACTGCTTTTAATTAGAAATAGGCAAATTTCCTGTGAAGATGTGAGATGCTACTTCGCTGAACCAGCTCAAACATGTACCTGTTTTGCTGAGCTCTTCGCAGCACAGCTTCACCCTTTTGTCCTCTCTGCCCCTGTCCTCTGTCCATCAGGAGAGCCAGGCACCTCATGCATGCACTCGCCTCTCCCATCCTTCCTTCTAGCCGTGGTTCAGTCCCTTTCTGCATCCCACTCTCACTGCAGCATCCATACCCAAACCCAGTATAATCCTCCTGTTACCATCAAAAGAAGCTCCCTCTCTGAAATTTCCTGCAGTAGTTAAATGTTGGCCCCTTGTCCCCTGGCAGGGATTTGTTTCCTAGTGGGTCATTAATCTGTGGCAGTTAATAATGAGTGTTTGATGCAAGCTGGCATAACTAATTGAGACACTGGATGCTGTCATCCAAACATCCAAATTATCATTTCTGTACAGCCAGAGATGTAGCCCTGACTCTCCCTTGCAGAGAGGGACGATGAGGCAGAACAGGACCAAAGACATGTTGCCATCTTGAGCTATTCCGTCCTGTGGTTTGAATTGTTCCCCTGAAGTGAGTGCTGGCATTTAAGGGAGGTTTCAATCCAGGAGTAATTTGGGTTTCCAGACCTCAGTATTTCATAGCTTGTAATCATCCTACATAGTGAAGCCTGCAGAGAATCAGAAAATGATGCATTTAATTTTAGACCAAGTTTTTCGAAGCACTGGTCTTTCAGAGAAGCACTGTACTTTCTGGCAAACTCAGAACACACAAAAAAGGGACATTTTATTGCAGGTACTTTGCACACTACCTTTGTCAGGATCAAATATGATGGAAAAGGGGATAGCTAACCAGGGATTGACACTACCACACATTTTACAAGATGCTTGATCCCACTGTTCTAAGGAGCAGTTATCTTAAGATCGGATTCTTAAAATCAGCTATCTTTTCAGCAGAATGTATAAATAGATCAGCAGAAGAGCCAGCTAATGACTCACTGTTGTAAATTAAATGGAATTTGTTATGAATATGATTCATTGAAACGTTCCTAACAAATCAATTTGTTCCAATCACACTGTAATTCAATAATAATATTTAGCATTTGTATGGTGCTCTCAACAGCTCATGAACTTTCCAAGCATTAATTGCCTATGTTTCACAATGATACTGTGAGCTGCTAAGTTGGGCTACCTCTCCTTTATAGGTGAGAACACTGACACCCAAAGAGCTTAAGGAAATGTTTTAGCCTCTTGAAAGCGTTGAAATTGAAATTACTGTTTTACCTGTTTTGGTATCTGTCCTTAGACATGGTGCACAGTGGTGGCTCAGCATCCTGAGCATCCGCGGTAGCTTTGGTCTGTCATGGTAGAGCTGGCATTTAAAAATCACACCCTTCTGTTGCAGATGCAAGAGTTGACATTGCCTGTTTGGAAGCTTTGCTCACCACAGTGTTTCTCAGACAATATGATCCTTCCTTCTGCTTTTCCCCCATTTAAAGGCTGAGCTCTGGAAACCCGGCGTCGCTGTGTCTGCACTCAGGGACAGTCCCCCTTGCTGCACCCCATGGACAGACCCTGCTCTGGCCCTGACCTGCCCTCTTTGTCCCCTCTTCAGTGATCAGTTCACATCTTCCTTTGGCAGCTCACATCTGTCCCGCTGCTGTGAACTTCAGCTTGAGCTGCTCACCAAAGGAATCCTACAGAAAAATGAAGCATTGCATGCTGCATACAAGCAGGCCAGAAGAAGGGCTTAGCTTTCAGGTAGTCTATGCCTTCAAAATGGACATGGATATCATATAGGGTCTTTTAAGAGCACGGAAGCAGAAAAGCTACCTGATTGTTGCTCATTTCTAGTTCAGAAATCTGAAAATACCACAAGGGCTTCTCTAGGACCAATGATACTTTGCTTTAAGCAAGGTGACATAAGGTGAGCTACTTCTGGATGTGAAGGCAGAATTGAGGCAAGCTTTGTCCCTCTCTCATGTCCTGTGTTCATCTCTGAGATGATGTATGAGAGGTGGATACTGGGGTGCTGGTTGTGGATCCCTGTATCTGACAGCACCATATGAAGAGGAACACATGAAGCGGGTTATATCCACAACTGTAGGAATCTGTCTTCTGGGTTTCTATCTACTGCTGCGCAGCACTGTAAGCCTAGAAGACCTGCAGTGATCCAAACCCATATCACAAATGAGCCCAATCTCATCTCTTCTTTGAAATCAGGATGTGGTCTTTCACAGAGCACACTATTAAATTATGGAACTCACAGTGCTGCAGAGGCAAAAAGGAAAATCATCTCCATGATCTGTTAAAAAGAAATTATGGAAGAAATGGTCACCAAGGGCCACAACGATGTGGATAGGTTCTGTAGCTCAGGGACTCACTAAATGACAAACTTCCAGAAGCCGGATCTTGCTAGTGGGGAAAGGCCTTTTTGTATATGCCCATTTACTAATCACATTCTTCAGGTGCTTGCTAGAGGTTGCTGTCACAGACAGAATGCTGAGGCAGACACACCTCAGGCCGTCTGGCCCTGAACAGCTATTCTTTTGTTATGTTTTCCATAAGGATTTGGGTGTAATCCTGGCTAAAATGGGGCTATGACTCTAAGAAACTGATGGTCATGATGTCTGTGGAGTAGAGAAAGAAAAGCTGTCAGTATGCAAACAATAATTTATGAATCATCATTCACTGTGTCACATGAGAGGAAAAAAAAATGGGGGTTTATTGCCTGGTTTGATTTCTTTTTTAAGAAATCCCTAGTCCCACCTCCCTAGTTTTCTGCCAACACGTGTGGTCATCTTCAGTCAGTAAAGGCTGGTGTTTCCATACAGGAGTAAGGCTCTACCTGGAAGCACCATAGGACCAAAACTCACGTAGAAACCTTGATCACTGTGTTTACCCCCTCACCCTGTATCTACCATTTTGAATTGCAGATGCACAGCATTGCTGGCTGCCCTTGGTTTCTTGTCTCCCTGCTTGCATCCTCTGTGCTGAACACAGTATCTCTTAGAGTAGAAAAACATGTTTGGTTTCCTGCTTATGGCAAAACACTGAACTGATGTCTGGTGCTCCCCACTGAGACCTTTTCACTATAAACTTCACAGTCAAATAAGTCACCTTGATGCCAATATTTGTACCTGTTCCCTGATGCAATGCATAAATCATATTGCTGTTCCTTATCAGCTTGTAGCGCTTGCTTAATGGGTAGCTCTGCTGCTTCAGCAGGGAATTAGCTAGAACAACATTACAGTGATAAAGTAAGGAGACCAAGCATCCATCAGTGGGTCAATTAGTAATGTTAAAAAGGAAGCTCTGAAATAACTCAAACAGTAAAACATTGGTTCTTGGTGCACACGTTCAAAACCGTAGGTCGGTGAGTATGAAATGAGGGAAAGAACAAATAATCAGGGATATGTTCTTTTTTAGATACATGCCAAAACCTCCCTTTAATAACAGTATCTCTCATGGCCTTAGCAGCTTTTATCTCTAAACTCTTTAGATGATATCTGCAGTCACTCTCAGTGAAGCTGGATTTGAAGCCAACTCCCAGTTCTTATCAACTGTGGACAAAGCTTGGCGTGCCAACACCAAACAGGCAAACCTTTGAGTTCAAACCCCCACCCGCAGGTCAGTTCTCACACACTCACCAAAGAGAAGTCAGACTCCATTTGCACTCCTTGAAGTGACAAGAGGCTTTCCAGGCAGTGGGACTTAGCAGGGCCACGGCAGGGCAGCCAGGGACAGCTCTTTGCAGAGCTCCTGAGAGCCCATCAGGCCCTGGTGTGCTGCAAACTGGCTGGAGTTCAAAGCCCACGAAACAACGCCAGCTCCTATTCCACACAAATCCAGCTAGAGAGCTCTAAATCTGCCTGAAATGGTGTTTTTATAGTCACTGACGGGAATTTCTCTTATATGGAACCTTCATCATTTTGTTAGAATGATTCAGAGTGACAATTTTATTCCAAGGGTACAGGTGACAGCATGCTCTGTCAGTCAGTATCGTGATGCTGGAAGGTGAGGGAATGGTCAGCCAAGAACAGCAACATCCCCTGGAAATGCCCTGCTCACCCCCTGCCTCGCTGCAAAAGCAATGGGCATCACTGACATCAGTGAGAAGCTCAGCCTCTGTGTGTCAGCAGCTATGGGGAGGAGGAGATCAGCCACTTAATTTTGGTTGCTATAAACTTTTAGGGAAAAAGAAGTGTCTTACTTAAATTTAAAACGAAGAAAATCAGCTGTCACATTGTCATCACAGAGGTACAGATAAGCAGGGGGCTCCGTAAACTTCTCCAGCACCAAAACCATTGGAATTGCCCCCTTGCTGAACAGTTATTTTCCACAACACTGTTCATTAATGTTTTAACTCAGAACTCTCTACACTCCCAGACCCTTCAAGTATATAAATTACCTGAAATTTAATTGCTAATCTAGTAGACGATAAGAATAAAATCAGAATTTTAATTTCCAAGCTACCCCATGGTTATTATTCATTGCCCAAAAGCATCATTAACACAGCATCAAGACTGACACAGCAATGCCATGTACACTCCCAAAATGTCAAATGCACTTACATTTAAATGGCTGAAAACTGGGAAAGAAAGAGTTATGGCAAAATCAATGCATACTCTGGAAACAAGCTAGATCCACAACTGCTGTAAACTAGTATGCCAGCTGAGGACTTGGTGTCTATTTTCCCATTTCTGGGCACCTGTATATGATGCAAAATACCTGAAACACTACAGTTTCTAAATGTCTAGCAACTTTAAAATCAAATGAATCAATTGTTCGTTATGTCATATTGGCAAATTGCACTGTGTGGTTTGGGATCAGATCTTTGTCAGCAATAGTGAAAACGAGCAAACAGAACCATTGAGTGCTTCTATAAATAGCTTCAGAAAAAAGAATACAGTATACTTGTTGAAACATCAAGCTTTGAAATACTTACGAATTGTCAGTATTGCTTCTAAAGATGCAAGATGTGCCAGAGTAAGTCTACTAGAAAAAAATCAAATTGGAAACTAACCTGAGAAAACCTAGCAGCATCTCTGCAAATAAAATGTGCAATATATATCACACCTTGCTGCAGAAGAAAAATTAAAAAGGCAATTCTTACTAAAGTTCAAGTAAAAATATATTTAACCAGACATTCTGGACACACAGGCAACAGTTTTAGTCATGTCTACCCAGTGAATGACTTGAGCAGGACTGTGAGGATCCAAGTTATCCTCACGGACCTCCCCCATGGCAGCAGGGCTATCCTGGCCACTAACCTTGCAGATGCAACAGCGTGCTACCAGGATGAAAACCAACCACCAGTCCATGAGGAGATGCAAACTAGTCCTCTCAGAAGCTCAGGGAGTTCATAAAAACCTGCTAATTCCTGTGTGCTCAAAAATGCCTTAGCATAATCCGATATTTTTAATTAATTTTCTTCATAAAATTGCAGGTGGTTTGCTGCAGCACAGCACTTGAGGAATGCTTCCTAACAAAGCCATGAGGAAATTATAGGGAAACCATACTTTCTTCCTTGTTTTGAATACATGCATTCATTTTACTGCAAAACTTCCTGCTATGGTTTCAGAGCTGCTCTTCGAGTGGCAGTTTTTGGCCCTATCAACATTTTCCTCTCCCTGTTTTCCTTTTGTGTCTGCTGAGACAAGTACTTTAAAGTCAAGGGCCAGGTTTGGGCAGAGCCTGCAAGGATGGACAAGAGGCTGGGGAGAGCCCTAGGAACCCTGAGGAGATGGGTTCATGGGCATTTGCAAGGGTTCTTTTCACTCCTAGCTTGCTCTGGGACAAGCTAGGCAACTCCTAGTTATCAAGGATATGATGAAGAAATTGTCCTTTCTCATTCTACAGCCTCTCTTATTTTCTTTTTTCCCCCTTTCATTTAAATCGCTGTTTTCTACAATTTCCTTTTGGTGTGTCTTTCATCTTAATTTTAAATGCCAGCCTTTTTTTTTTTTTTTCTCTGTAGCTCCTCACTTTATAGCCCTCCCAAGTCAGTAGCAGTCTAAATTTAATGAATTCCTGAAGGTCAGATGGGCGTTTGGAGACCCATAGTTTGTGATGTAAAGCGAGGACTGGGGAATAGCTTCCATGCTACCCCTGCCACTGCAGTTGGCAGTAATCAGCAAACATCTAATCAATGGGAACAGTAGCACATTCATGGGCAAAAGATATTATCTTGGCATATAAATAATGAAAGCCTCTAAAGTACTCCCAGATGTTGGAAACAAGATTCCTTCTGGGCATGTGAAGAATTTGCTTAGAGGAAAACAGAGCAGCCACACAGAAGCAGAGGGCTGTTTCAGTCTGATGAAGTTCTGTTTATGAGAAAGTACTGCTGAAAAAAAAAAGAAAAGAAATAGCTATATGGCTTGAATCAGCCAAAGCTGACCTCTCATCTGCCAGATACCTATAAAGCAGACAATGGGTTTTATCTAGGGTAGATCTGCTAGATTGTCTTTCAAACAAAAGAGGCCCTGCTTTCTTACTATTGCCAAACACTCAGTTTACAATCAGGTTTTCAATAAGTCCTGGAATCCAGGCTTCCCTGAGAAAAATGAGCTTTTTGATCTCTTATAATGACAACTTATTCCATGAGATAAGGCTACAAGAAAAGGAGAAAGAACAATTAACAATTAATTATTTCTCATGACAAAATGCTTTAACTCACAGCAGAAGCAAGTAAAAACTTTTAACTCTAATAACTAGTGTTTTGCCTTCTTAAAGAAAATCAAAATTCATAGAAGATTTGCAGAGTTGTGGCAATTTTTTCTAGCCATTTGGCTACCAAGTGTACAGTACAAGTACAGCTCTCTTTCTTCCTTGCTAGGGACACTAGCCTTGCTGATCCACTCCAGCTACTCACTGGAGTATATTACTCATTGCAGAATGGACCAGCAGCCTCTGAATGGTCTGACCACTAATGATCCTTGCAAACACAATGCTTATGTTGCCAGCCAAGTAGTCGTAGCAGATCTTACTTAATCTGAAAATGTAGAAATTGTTATCAGTGCAAACTCATCTTAAGGTATCAGTGAGAAAAAACGAACTATTATTTAATCTTGTTGTACAACATAAAAATAAAAACCAGACAGGGATGTCTCTCCAGGCCCTAATGGACAGAGCCTGCCTCAAAGACCTTACCAAGTCAATTATCAGTTTACCAAGACTTCCTCTGTGTCATGTGCCAGGATGGACACAATCCTCAGGCAATATGATTTAGCTTTAAAAGCCTCTTCATGTTTATCTCTCAACAAAACCACCACAATCTTCATAAATACAATAGCAGGGTTTTTCAAAGCACAACCTTTGTTTCTATAAAGCAAAATATTGCTATACAGCACTGAGTATCTAAAGCTGTTGATTTTTTGTCAGTCTCTTTCCATGCTGTAGGACAATGGAACAATGGGAGCCGCCTCTTTTTCTCCCAAAGCCATAGAGGAAGGGTTCATATGCCAGATGAAATAGCAGAACTTGCAACAGAAAACAAGGTCACAGAGCAATGAGGGTGGGAAGGGGCAGGACACAAACTGACAAAGTGCAGTGCCAGTTGATGGATGGCACTTTGATGGGGACAAGGCCCCTGATGGATACCAGATCTCTGTGCACTGTTACCACAATGAATGTGACCCTAATGCCACATTTGAGAGAACTGACTGGAGTCCTTGCAGTTTTTGGAGGTCACTGTGGTTCTTGTGCTGCCAGTGGTTGGGGCGTTACAAGGCAAAGCCTCAAAGAGAGACTGTGATCAGGAGCTGCAGGGATGTATGTATGTATGTACTTTATCTCTTCTGGAAACTTCAATGGCTCCAGCAAGGCAAACTCAGAATTTGGAAAGACTTTTCTGGACTGGGGTTTGATTTGGTATGGCAACTCCGTTTTGTCACCTCCTAGTGTCAACCTCTCATACATTTCATAGTAACTAAGGAATCACTGGCAACTACCAAATCTTTGTTTTCTCCCAAGCAGCAGACACCTAAAGTAGCAGAAAAATTACAATTCTGTAAATAAATCCCAAAACTTCAAGCCCTTGTGAACAGATGGTTCTAGTACAGGGCTAATTTCTATGGTAACCTCTGGTAGCACCTTCCTGTAGGGCTCTGGGCAAGTTGCTTCAACCTCTCTGTCCTTGGTTTTTGACTTCCATAGTCACAATACTTGTCTCATAAAAGAGGCATGTACTCTAAACAGTATTTAGAAAGTGCCAGGAGGCTCTCTGAAGGAACACAATTGTGAATTAATGAGTGTATTGTCAGCACCTCCTTCAACATTCTCTGGATCTAAGTCAAGCTTTATATACCCCATCACAGGAGCCTCAATGCACGCTGCCCAATGGAAGAAATGACTGTCATCAGTACACTGCCAATTATCTGACATGCAGAAGAATAAATACTAGGTAATGGTGTACTGCTTGGGAATGTGTCACAAGAGTATTTCCTTTGCTGGAATAATCTGTAGGTGGCAAGAGGGCCTCAAAAATAGTTCAAAGACACTCAGGCACAGGACTTCGGGTTGTGGTTTGTATTTTTCCCAGCCTGAACTCTCATGACCTGGAGTGCAGAGGACAAGCTCTGACAGCAACATGTGGAGTGCCTGGCCCTAAGGTTACTCATGGCAGAGGTGAGGGGATTAGATACTGCCTCTGTTTGTGCTTCAGCCTCCATCAGTGCACCTGGAGCTCCTCTCCGGCTTTGGGGTGCATAGCCAAGCCCTACCCTTGCCTTATATCAGTCTGAGTTTGGGGCTTGCCTTAACCATCCTTGTTGCAGTGGAAAAGAAAGGCAGGGAATGTGCTTCCTTTCCAAGGGACTTTCATCCTGGCAACAGGACCCCCTGGCCAGCCTGGCAAGCTGATGGAATATTCCCCAATTCCTTGTCTAACGCTGAAACAACAGCACTTCACTACCACACAGAAAAACGACAATAACAACAACCAAAAAAAACAAAAAACCCCACCCCAAAAATAAAAAGCAAACCTACAAATTAAAAAGCTCAGCAGATCGATTTAGCTGTATCAGCCAGTAATTTATTCATTAGAGAAACTGCTGTTAGCCATACTGCAAACGAACTTCTGGTTTAGGTAGGAGAATTTCGTTGTACAGCTGTACTAAAAGTCCTTTTCCCACACCTGTGAATACAGAGACATTTTGTGCAGCTGGGGACATGTTATGGATCTGAACAGAAAGGACACCAGAACTGTGGTTCTGAATGTAGTTTTGACATCAAAATTGGTCATTTTGAAGGAATTTTCTCTGAAGAGCCTGTTCAGTCTATCTCTGCCCCCCACCCAGCACATTGTGCTTGTAAGGAGAAGATACGGGTGAAGCCATTTCAGAAAAAAAGCCCTGACTTTTGTGTACTTCCATTTCTTTTATATTGCTGCATAATTTGATGTGACACGTGGAAAAAAATATAGTGTTTTATCAGCTCTGTGTTCAAGCAGGTGGTGCTGTATTTTGTATAAAGGACAGTGCTTAATTTAAGATTTCTACCATAGCAGCAATTCTAAATGACAGCATTTGTATTAAAAGAGCTGCTCTTCCCAGCAGCACTGTTATAAAAATACTGAAACAGTAGTGATATTATTATAGATCTGCTCCAGTAACAAAAGTTCGACTGTAAGAAAATCTCTGATTTAGAAAAATTCTTGCCGCCTTTTGTCAGTGATAAATGTTCCCTTGGTTTCCATACCGGCGCAATTTAATCCTCATGATTTGAAGAGCTCGCAGGAAAGCAGCTGTGTACAGTAAAAGCCCAACATGTTGTAAAAGCTTCAGTGAGAGCAAAGGTGACAAAATGGGTCCAGGAGCAGTGTTCAGGGTGACAGTGCAGAGAAACCGGCTGGGAGCCAGGATGTGCTTTCCAACAGCCCTTTGTGCACTGTGTGTGAGCACACGTGTGTGTGTGTGTGTGTGGGTGTGGGTGTGGGTGTGGGTGTGTGTGTGTGCAGTGACAGGAGGGACATCCTCCCACTTCTCCCCGAGCCCCCAGGCAGAGGATGCAGTGACCCTCTGCAGGGCAGGTCCCTTTTGCCTGGGGGAAGAGTTTAATTCACTGCTTGCATGAATCAGAGGAGCACAAACATGCTATTAGTCTGTCCCTGAAGCCAACAGCTTTCCCATCACCAGTGATTCAGCAGTAAGGACTGGTGTGGCTTCATTCCTTCTCCCCCCATCCACTCCACCCTGCCGGTGGCAGGGTCAAGGACAGGGCTGATATTGACACCTCTCCAGTAAGATGGCTTGAGAGGTCCTCTGCCCACAGACTGCATGGGAATGCATTTCAGAAACCCCTCCAAGATGAGAAATGACTGACCTCTGTCCCATTCTATCGTTGGTAACATACTCAGCGCCACAGGAAGCCACAGCAAAGTCATTCTTGCTCTGCTGGGTGTTGCAGTAGGACTTAGAGTGGTTCCAACCAAAGTGACTCAGTGAGTCCAAGCACGTTTCTGGTGGGCTGGACAAGGGGCTGGGAGAGGCATTTTGTGCCAAAGTTCATTCATCCTTTCTCCTTGTAGTGCATCTAAGTGATTTTTTAATTACACTAATGTTTTTCTCTCATGACATTGTCTCACAGGTCACCTTGCTCTCCAATTACTGCTCATGTAAGGAAGTGCTTCTTGACACTGCCCTCAATTTTTTTTTCACTTTATTTCCATTTGTACTTAGCTGCAATGGAATGAAAGTACAATCTGCAGCTGAAATTAACTTAGCATTCTTTTAAGAAAACCCATTTCTCTCTCTCTATTTTTTAAATTTTTTTCATTTGGATCCCTATATAACAAATTCTTTTTACCCTCACAAGCTTCATATCTTAGTTTTCAAATTACCATTCCCAATTATTTCCTGAATCTGTCTGGTGCCATAGTATTTTCCTTATAATATGGTGACCAGGAATTGATGAGTAAATTGTTTCATCTTCCTCTGACGATATTTTGAGTCTGTACAGGAAACAGTCTTTCTTTTGAATTAAATGCTGCTGGTGGCCTACCTGAGATCTTCTGTGGCTGAGAGCTAAGTTTAGACACACACTGCAGGGTGGTGAGGAGAAAATTTAAACACAGGCTGCGTGACCATGCTCAGAAGTGGGTGCAGGATAGCGCGGGTCACTCCACTCTTCTCGTCTTGCTCAGTGTTCACCTGGTGCTTGAGAGGGACTTCATGGGGGTAAGAATCAAAATGAATTATGCAGAATTTATCCCTATGAATTTATCCCTATGGATATTTAATACCTGCCCTATCCCAGAAATGTTATGTTCTGTATTCCCTGGTCACCCTGGAGTTGACATGGGAAGGCGGCTCTGAAGGATTCAGGGGTCAGGGCAGGCTGCAGAACTGGTTGCCATACATAGGTATGATTTTGACCCTTCCTTTCCAAACCTCAGGGATAAGAGGATAGGGAGGAAGGAGCAGGACTCTCCATCTCATCTCAGGCCACCTGGGGTTGTTCCCAGAAGGGCAGTCTGATGGTCAATCCATCAAATGACATCCCAAGAAGTTCTCTTATCCTCTTGCTGACTCCTGAGCTGCAGAGCAGGTTAGACTTGCTTCAGCATGGAGGAAAATTGGCCAAGAGTAATTAAAAGTGAGTGTCAGCTCACACAGAAGCTTCACATTATTAGTTTAAATGAAGATACTTTCCACGGACAGCCTTGCATGCCGTAGTACAAACTACTGCATGCAATTAGCTTGCAGAAAAACCCGTGACATGCCAAAGGAAATATCAGGCAGGAAAACACCAGCGTCCGTGCCCTTCCTCAGGAGGAAGAGGTGTGTCCCGTGCACCAGGCTGCCTTTCTGCTGACACAGGATTCACATGCAGAAGCTGGGAAGGCTCCAAGCCCAGGTCGGCCTAGATATACACAATGGATATATACAATCCTGGCTCACCCCTCAGAATCTCTCTTCTTGCTGAAAACCTGAAATCACAGCCTTCTTGTTACAAATGGCCCAACTCCTTCCCAGTTGAATAGCCAAGTTCACTTGTAGTCAGTCTGGTGCCTTCAAGGCCAGGTTAGCTATGTCCCTGTCATTTCTGATGCATGTTTGTCTGAGCTGCTTCTAAGCATCTTCCACACTACAGACTGCAGCCTGTGTCCAGACAATCCACTCCCACACTTACAGCAACCCTGCTATAACAAACTGCTTTCTAACACCTAGATTAAACTGTCCTTGTTGCAATTTAAAACCATTTCTTCTTGTTCTACCTGCCATGGCAGTGGAGCACAATGGTTTTTTCCCAGCTTTTCAGCCCAAGTGATGTTTTAAAGACCATTGATTATTAAGATTATCCTCTTTCTCCTCTTTCTCAATTTTTTCTTGAAGTGCCATGTTTCCATCTTTCTTGAAGTGCCATGCTCAAACCTGGACANTAAAGACCATTGATTATTAAGATTGTCCTCTTTCTCCTCTTTCTCCATTTTTTCTTGAAGTGCCGTACTCAAACCTGGACGTGGCATTTCATTAGTACTGAGGAGAACTGTACTTTGCACTTATTTCATCTAATCTAATTTATTGCCCATGTTTTGATTTGTGGAAATGTCTCATTTGTGATTTTTTAAACCTTGGGCTGGATAACACTGATAGCACTACTAAAAAGAGTACAAGAGTCTGTGAAGAAGAGGCAAGACCTGGGAAGAGCAAAACCAGACCCCATCCACCCATTACCATGCATGCTCTGCAAAGATCAGCTTCCACCTCCAACTTGCTGAGCACAAAGGTTGCTCCTTCCTGCAGAGACAACCAGCCATGCCAAGGCAATAAGAAGCAAGCCATAGTTTGAGAGAATTTATCTAAAGCAAATTGATGCTGTGAGGCCTAAATAAGTGGTATTTGACCCACACTACAGCCTATGCTGTGAAAGGGATGCACTGTGTAGCTATTGGGGCTGTAGCCTCCCCACATGATATGTAGGTACACAGAAATGGTAGCAAAGGGGGGTGTATGAACACATGGACCTCCCATTCAGCCAAAGGCTGCCTCCAAGTTCATCTCTAGGTGGAGGGTGCTGTTGGAGAGGGTCCTCAAAGAGAAGGCAAATGTCAATTCCAGTTCTGTGCTAGGCTCTTGCATGCATGTTTTCATCCCAACGTATTGTACCCCCTCTAAACATCCTGATACCAGTTATACATCAGTTATATATAACTGGATATTTCTCCACCAGTTCACAGACTATTGACTGACAGTTTATGTGTATCTGAACAGGGATGTATCTGATTCGACATGTTTCCAGAAAACTTCCCCACTTTAACATCAAAATATTGTCCAGCCTCATTGTACATACAACAACCCAGGTGTTAACCTCCTTAAGTGGAACACGTTGCAGGTGACACATACCAAACACCCAGCCATTCTTATATCATGCAGCAGACACCCAGGATTTTCTCTTAAGTGAAACTGCATACAAATGCAAATAAATCCATGGTGCTTTAAAAAACAACAACAACAAAAAAAACCAAACAAAACCCAAACAAATAAACAAACAAACCCCAAAACAAAACAAAAAACCCCAACCAGAACACCCCCCCCCCCAAAAAAAAAACCAAACCAAACCAAAAAAACCCACCAAAAACCAACAAGACAAAACAGTGGAGACAATAGTATTCTGGCCTTTATATCCCTTTTCTCTATTTTACATGCCAGTACAACCCAGGGACATAGTCTACAGCAATTACTAAGGGCATTAGAACAGCTGCTTTATAGCAGTGGGTGGTTTATGAGTACTTGTGCAGAGCACTGCAGATAAAATGAGTATGCTACTAAACTTGCAGATTATCCCCATAACTGGTTAGAGCAAGGTGACCCATGCAGGTTACCATGATCAATATAGAAGCCTTATGGCAAAGTTATGTATGTACAGCAGCTCCTACATAAAACAAATTCTTCCCATGTTGCCCATGTAATTCAGATGCCTTTAATTCTAAATTGCCACTTACTTGAACAAAATGGAACAGCATTTCTGCGGGCAGTGGATGTTTTTCTGCTTTTCATCACAAATACAACAACAGGCCACCATTTTTGCTGAGTGAGCTGTTTCCTTGCATAGCCAAGTTTCCATGTTTTCATTGGCAGGGCTACACTGCAGATTTTAGGAGCCACAAGGAGCAACTCATGCTTTAGACTCTGTAACATAAGCGTTAAATAGTTCTGTGCTGAAACACACTGTGGGTGCAATTAGATGCCTTTGCCATGCCCCAAAGAAGTAAACACAGATCTTGGCTCTTCACCTAAGCCCATGAGCAAGCCTGCACAGATTGGGGTTATTCATGTGGGGCAGCCCTGGAGCACAAGCCAAGCCAGGAACAATTCAGGGTCTTGCACAAATTTGGCAGGGCAGTAGATGGGTCAGCCCTGCTCCACACCCTCTCAACAACAGGATCAGCAATGGCTTGTGTCCTCACTTCTCAGCCTGAGGAAGGGCTCTTCTTGACTGGATTGGTGCAAACCCTCATGCTGGTGCAGAACACCAGACCACAGTTCCTGGAGTTGCACTGGCAACACGGGAAGTTCGCAGCGATGTGTACTGGTGGCACCTGCAAAATTAAATATATGACACACTGTGGATTATCCTTGCTATCACTTCAGTCAACCTTCTCTGCTGACTTGCAGGCACCTCACAGGGTTTGATGAATTTGTTTCTTAGCCTATTTCAGAAGCAGTTCAGATGGGAATTATCGAAATTTCCTGAAATATGCTTGTTCAGAGGCAGTATTTAATGAACTTTAAATTACTGCCACTGAAATCAGAGTTGCTTGTAATCTCAAAATGCAAATTCATGTTTTGAGGATCCTCAGGTTCTTGTGTTACTGAAAGAGTCCTGTTTTCCAGAGGTTTGAACCTCTTCCCACCCAAAAGGAGCCCTGCTGCTGCTTGGCAATCCAAAGTTTTCAGGCATCTTAAACTATTTTAGCTGCAATATTGATTTTTCTGGGAAGGCATCCACAAAGATTTTCCCTCAACCCCCCTCCCGCATTTAGGCGCTGCCTTCTTTATTTTTCTATGCTTCACTTTAGAATGAAGCATTCAACAAATGTTTTAGGTATGTTGTCATAGTTATTCTTATCTCCTTCCTCAGCAGAGGGAAATCACATATAAACATTTCCAGCCTCACTCCCTTTTGCTTAGATTAACGAAGTGACCAGTACATCACTGCTCTTGGTGATAAGCTTTGCTGCAGTTCAGGGCAGAGTAAAACACTCCTTCCATGAGAGCATTATCAGACCGAGAGCCTGGTGGTGTAGTACACAGTTCCTTTGTCTGACTGTAATGCTTTTTCGACATGAGTCAGTTTCTGGCACTGAGTCACCTACAAGTGGTGGAGACTCCTACAAAAAAAAAAACCACCACATTTCACTTAACACTGAAGTTATGCCATTGGCTCCTGGGATTTTGTCCCCAGCCCCACATGGTCTAGGCTGGTTTCAGATTCTTTTGAAAGGGACAGTTATCCCAATTTCTTCTCTTAGGAGCTCATGACATTTCATCAGTCCAAATAGGCTGTCACATTCCTTTGCCTCTAAGGAGGTGGAAAAGACCTTGTGCTGGAGGGCCTGCCTGCTGTGCTACTGCAAGCTGTGTATACACAATACTGCCCATGGCAGAGAAGCTGGGCATACCCCTCCAACCCATGGACACCATGTCTCTTGCTTCCCTATCATCATTAGAGAGGTCTGCTTCAATCTCCTCTTCCACTTCTCTCTTTCCTTTAGTTTTATGCCACAAGTTCAGAGTTTGGACTGGGAGACAAACTGTGCATTCAGAAGTGTTGGTTATCACTGTCCACAGAAGAATGTTCTGCCCAAGAAAAGTTCAGATTGAAACAGAAATAGGAACAGAAATCTCTCATCCAAGATTATCATACAGGACCCTTCTGTCATTGATGTTCAGCTCTTCAGCCCATTATTCATGATCACCAGCCTAGAGCAATGTTCACCAGCCTTTGACCCATGTTCAGGACTTCATTGGATATTTCCCCTTTCATGTCACCCCCATATTTACATACTTATCTCTTTGCACATTCCATGGCCATCACCTCATTGAGCCAGGCAGCGGTTTGGCCCTTGGGAATACCCGGCAGTTGCTGGGTAGCCATAAAGGAAGTGGGACACGTGAATCTCATCGAAGCTGTTGGCTATACTCCTGCTCAGCCTATGGAGTCATTCATTATGCTTTTCCTCATGTTTCTAAGACGTTTGAATAGTGCCAGATGTTCCTCATGACTGTTCGATTTCCTGAGTGTGGGTGCCCAGGTGTGTTTCCACAGGACCCACTTCCTCAGGTGGGGAGGTACCCCCATTCTGTATCGCAGACTCACTCTCACAAGACCTCTTTGAACAGCTAACCTTCCCCCACCCTCACCTGAGACGTTCCGTGTGAACTATGGATGCTGAGCCCAGGCCTGGTCAGATGTATCCCACAGAGCAGGGACAAAGCCCATTGCTTCCACCATGTCCAAGCAAGAGCCACAGCCTGCAGAAGCCCGGGGATCAGCATCAACATGGTGAAGACGGTGTGGAAAGCTTATCTCACATCTTACGGCCACTGCCATCTGGCACAGATGCACATGTGGGAGATTAAACATGTAAAAGCGAGCAGCAGCAGCAACAACAACCATTTCCATAATAGCTCTCTTTTTTTTTTTTTAAGGAAAATGCATTGGCCGTCTAATTTGGATTCATAAAGGAAACCTATTAATGAAAGGCTTCAAAGAACTGTCTCAGAACTTTTAATCAGTAGTTGCGTTTTAGCAGGGAAAAAAAAAAAGCAGAGGCGGCTGGGTGGTGGGCTGTTTTGTTGTTGTTGGTTTTGTAGTTTTTTGTTTAAAGCATCAGACTATTTGAAAGCAGGCTGGGTGAGGGAGCCCAGCGGGGAGCCTCTTCTCGCCCACCTGGAGAAGAGGCCCCCTGAATGCTTGTTTTCATTAGCATGGGCCTCTCTGGCTCTTCAAAACCCTTTCCCCCGTTGCCAAGGCAACCCGGAGCCGTATTGCAGCACACGGGTGTTGTGCATCAACTGGTGTGTTGCACTTAACTGAAATAAATAACCAAATAAACGTGGAAAATGGCCACGGGCCAAATAAGGGCACTGTCTTTTATCATGGACATCTAACATTTATAGGGATTTCAAACGCTCTGCTAGGCGTATCGGCAGAAAGGTAGTTGATCAAAAAAGGAAAATGCATGTGCACGCACAGGCAGTTCGTTTCATCGTTTCCTTTTAATGGGTCTTCTTTCTTGAATAAGGTGAAAAAAGTCGGGTCTAGAGTGTGCAATCCCACTTGTGAGCCCTCAGTTACATTTTCTTGCCATTTGATGGCTCTCAGCTGGGCCTGGGCTTTCCGCAGAGCTTGGCTCCAACTTCAGCTTCAGCATCAGCATCGCCATCAGCAGCTGTTTTCCCATCAGGCCCGGACACACGCAGGCTACAGGAGGAGCTTCTGAGCACTGCTAAGTCAACCTCCACAGCAAGGGCTGTAAGTGTGGCTTTCAGGATCCAGCTGCTCCTGGACCCCCGCCTGAGTCATTTATACCATAGTGTTACCCACCACAGCTGTAGATATGAGAGTGAAAACCACGGGCTTTGGTTTCCAACCAACCTTGTGGAGCAGAAATGTGCCTGGGGAGATCCCACAGACTGTATTTGTGATTGAGGATCAGCTCCCAAAGTCACGCTAGTGAGAGGGCATGAGGGGAATGGGTTCCACCACTCACCTTCAAGAGGTCCCTGGCATTGGGGGGTAACAGCTGCAACAGAATATCCCTTCAGAATATCCCGAAACAGCCAAGGACAAACAGTGTCCCTGGGAATATCTGTAGCTAGTCCTGCTAAGTACAGCTGCAAAAAGAGTTTTCATTTAGACTCAGGAAGGGAGGTGCTGGTTGCAACTTCTCTCGGGGGAACAGGGAAGGGAGTGGGGTGGAAAGCTCTGGAAGCAACAGCATCCATTGCCCAGCACCACGCTGTACCTTGCCATCCTGTGCTGTGCCATGCTGTGCTAGCAGTTGTCAGAGCAGGAGCTGGCAGCAGGAGCTTTGCAGAGGCAAGGCAATGACTTATGTGCAGATCCTACATGCTGGTAGGTGCAGGTGTGAGCCAGGGCAAGCCAGCAGGGAGGAGACACGAGGGCTGCCATCCCTCAGAGGGGACCAGAGTGGACTCCAGCAGTCTCCCATTGGAAGGAGAGCAATGCAGCTTGTGCTTCCATCAAGGTATCTGAGAGGTGAAGAACTGCAACATTTGAGGGCACTAATTGAATGATTTCTGAACAAGATCCTGAATGCAGACCCAGAGCCAGATGCTTTGCATGTCCAGAGTCAGTGCTCAATCAAGCCCTGTCTTTAGCTAACACCTTCTGCCTCACAGTTTTGAAACAAAACAGAGAACACGGTGTGATGCCACACCAGCCATTTTCCTTCTTCTTGCTTCACCTTGTAAGCTCTGCTTGCACCTTCCCCCTGCAAAGAGGGTGAGCCCCTCTTTGCCAGCACAAAGACCCTTCAACAGGACCCAAATACCTGTGGTTGCCCTTTTTCCTGAGGACCCTCTGTCCTTTTGCCCCCTTGGGAGCCTTATGGTGCCAAATGCAGTGTGCAGGCTGTTTGTCCCACCCGGGATCTCCATTTTAAGCACATGCACAGGCCATACAATCAAACTGAGGAAATTTTGACTCTGAGTGTGAGTGTGGTGTTTGCCCAACAGCCACAGTGTCCCAGGGTGTCACCCCTCAGCACTTCCCATGCATCCTGTGGTGAATGGCAACGTACATCAAAAGGCTTCCTCCAGCCCCTCACCCCTCAGCACTGCCCATGGTTTTCCCTGCTGCTCTTTGCAGCTCCTTTTTTGAGAGGATTGCAGTGCTAGCAGCTCCCCTGGCATGCACAAGCATGTTGTTTTAAGCTCCCAAGTATTATTACAACACAGACCTTCCAGATGCAAGGATTCAAAAGTATTATGGTCCTGAATGTATGGACACGGATGGACTTGCATGTCTGTGCTTGTACATGTATGTATAGACAGATATGTATGCACTTTATATGTTGCACTTAATATTTTTCTCTTCAATAGATACAGATATACTCATAATTGTTTTACATGTTTATGCTCAGTACACAAAATATCTTTAAAATGTATATGTACCTATCAGACACACCAAACACACCAAGTACTTGTTAAGGGCTAAGTCTTCAGATGACTTGATTCTAGTTTGTATTTTCATTTAATTTTACTTCTTAAGTGAGCTGTAACCTGTTTATTTAGGACTTTCGAATATGTAGCTATATATAACTACGATTGCTGAAATAAATGTAAACATCATTAAAAAATGCATCTTCTTGTGCCAGCTGTGTAACTGTCACAGTCATAAACACACAAACGGAAATTATGATCAATCATGGGTGTATTGCAAAAAAATATTTACTTATACAGATATGAGACACTGTCTTGGTGTTCAGATGCACCTGAATCTGATCCTGGCAAATTGCATCTCATGTAATCCAAAGACTGAAAAATACTTTTCCAATGAGGACTCTGACATTTTTACAAAGCTCTCATCACAGTTGAAACCTAAGCCCTCAGAAAGAGAAGGAGCAGAAGGAAAGTGCTGTGGAAGGAGCAAGAGCATGCACCCTATTTGGTGTCCGTGTTGGGTTTGGTTTGGCTGCTGGTGTTTTACCCACATAACCTGAATTAGTTCAAAACTCTGTTAGGAAAAATAGGGAAAATCTCCCTCTGGCATGTATGGTAAGACCTATTTGGGATTGATACCACAGCCACACATTTGTGGTACACTTCTGGTGTACTGGCCATTACTGAGTGGAAAAGTTGTGTCGTAGTCTCTCATATAGCCTCATTCTCAGGATTTGGCACTGATTTGCTGAGGGTTTCCCAGTTCATGCCTGAGGACAGGGAGCAGCCTGCAGCCAGGGCTCTATCCTGAGAGGTAGGGATGTAGACCTGATCCCACACAGGAGGTGGAGCCTGGGTAACAGGAGCTTGCAGTCCCACAGGCAGAGCAATTAAACCCCAGAGGTGTTGTTAAAAACAAAAGACTAAAGCTTCTGATCTGCCACAAGAAGCAGGATTGCTCAGATCCTCAAATGGTGAAAACTGTCGTTAAAACTCATTAACTGCACCAGAGTTTCACTGACCTGCACCGGCTGGGGACATGGTGCAGTGGAAGAGAATAGACTCATAATGTATGTAAGGGGGTACAACTCATCCTCTTCCCCAGCTAACATCTATCAGGTTCAGTAAGGCTGTGGTGATACATATTAGAAGATGTCCAGCATGATGTATGGACTAGTTTAAATTGCATCAGACTTAAGGTGGCCTCTCACATTGCTCTCAATGGGGGAACTCAATAATTCTGAGCTGCTGTGGCTCTGAAAAATTGTGCCCATAAATCTCTTTCTCATATGGTGTATCGCGTATCCAAGGGTGATCATGGCACAGCTGCATTGAATATGCACCCTACAAAGTCTGTGTGGTTCAAAGAAGCAGACTTTGTGTTTTACACACGGTAGAGAAGCTTTTCAGCTCACCTTTAAGGAGCAAGCTCCATCTCACCAATCTGTTTTTCTGATAGTACATCTGTTAGGAAGGAAAAGGCATATGGGTCTTCTCTGAGGAAAAGCAGTCTCCTCTTGGTGAGCTCAGGTCCTGGAGCCTGAGAGCACCAATTCTTTCCCACATGAGATGAAATCCAGCTCAGCAGCGAGGAAGAGCAGAAGTCCTGTGCACCACTTCAGCCGTATTTAAACTTGAGTGCAGGAACAGGCAGGGGGAAGAGGAGGAAACCATATGTCAGCTGTCTGTGAAAGTATCAAATTAAGCTGATCAGTAATCTTTGCTCCACGAGGAGTGTGTTGTTGGTCTAATTAAGCCTCATTTTGAGATTAGGCACATGAGTGAAGAATTGCAGGGCTTGGCAGTTTATTTGCTGATCGCTCCCCGGTTGTGTTTTCCAGGCATTTTATAGGGGATAGGATGAGTATTCTCCATTTCACGTGACGGAGGTAGTATTTCCATGGAGTGGGAAAATAAACCTCAAAATCCAATTTATCTCAGTTAGAAGGGAAAAAAAAATCTCTTAAAATCCAAACCCACCAAAACAAATCTCAACCACAGCCTTTGTGGCCCTGGACATCACCCTGTGATGAAATCAATGACAAGTTTAAGGATTAGGACACTCTGACCAGCAATGTACTTAAATACTCACTCAAACATCCAAACAGTCCCTTTCAATTCAATGACAGCACTCATGGAGTTAAAAATAAGCATGCCATTAAGTGCCTTCATCAGGTCAAGGTGTAATTATTTACTCTATGTGAGTAGTTCTAGAGGAACTCCTGTCTTTGCTGTCGGGGTTGCTAAACTTAAAAAAAATAGCCTATGATTCCGATTTTTGTGTCGGCAAAATGAAGTTCTCTTAAAATCTTTTTGTGCGATAAAACTCATGTCAAACAGATTAAAATAAAATGACAAATTTCCTAAAAGAAAATAAATCCTCTATAGACAGAGAAATTTTGACAGAGACCTTATGGATGATTTCAAGTGACATTTTTAGACAAGTCTTGTCTTTTGGGGACTTCAATTTGCAATGTTTTTAATTTTTAAAGTCTGTTGTTACTTCTGGATGGATTTGATACGGTGTGTCAATAAGGGGGAAGCAAAAATGAATACAAAATGAAATGCAGAGTCTCCACATTAATTTTTGAATATTGCTTCTGCCATTTCAGGACAATTTGTCCCCATGCATGATGTTCTCCAAAGCTTTCTGCTGCATATTATGTCCCTAATTATTTAAAGCAAGCTTTAAGGATTACAATGCTTTTGTACTCTCCATTGCATCTGGTCACCTCTGGCCCAAAGTGACAATCACAGTAGTGAAAAATCTCATTTGAACAAGTCTGTTAAAATGTTTCTTTGAGTGTTTAGATCAAAATTCCCGAATTTGGTTCTGACTAGATGTTTTCCAATATCTTTTGTAGCCTGAAAAATCTTGGATGAAAACCTTAGAAGAAGGTTCAGAGGAACCTTCAGGGGAACCTCAGAGGATCAAGCTCCTCCAAGAACCCCAGTACGACTCGCTACTGGTTGAATTGGAAATGCTGTAAGGACAGGGTCTTACCTAATGAGCAATGCTTCCAGTACTGGCCCCAAGCATGTGCCTGAAAGGGAAGGGTGAAGGTAAGAGTGAAATCTCTTTAAAAGTTAATGAAATCTTTCATTTAAGTAACTGAGATGACTGATTTATGTTTGGTTCTTTCTTGGCCGGAGGCTTGCAACCAAAGCCAGTTTGTCCCATCCTCACATGTCAGGGCCAGGATTCATCTCACAGCACGTCAGGCACTTGGTTTGCAACAGCTGGGGTGAAACACAGGCTCTTCTGAGGGTGATTCACATCACAGGTGGGCTGAGGTGCCCTCGGGATGTGCCTGCCTTGTCTATAACGGGAACCAAGGGCTGACAGCACTCCAAACTTAGCCACCTCAGCTACCTGCCTACAGCACAATAGGACAAATCTGGGCTTATACATTTATTTTCCTCCCTTCAGGTAAAATTTCACTTTGCATTGACCTTCTGCACTGTTCCTCTCTCAAAAGCAGTCTCCAGAGCAGCATCAGGGCTCACAGAGCAAATAGACACTGCGTTGACCCTGCAGACTTTTGCCATTCATGCCCCTCCCTTGGGGGTTTCAGAGGTGTCTTCCAGGGTTTGCATCCTTTCCTTGAGATGCTGACACTATTAATATTCCCGATCATAGACTCCAGAGAAACACAAACAAAGCTCCTACACTCTGAGAATAGCTCCAGTGCTAAATATAGGGGATTTTTATCAATCTATTTGCCACTTCCATTAGTCAGGGCAGAAATATATTGTTGTAAGATGTCTAAGCATTTTGTCATTGCTCACTGGCTGTATCAAAACCTAGTCTAAGCTGTTATCACTGTATTTCTGATTAATATTATAACAACCACTGGCTAATCACAGAGTCAGCAGTGAAAACTGCTGTAATCGTTATCTTTCTGGCTAAGTAACTTCCCTGGTATTTGTTGTATACTGCAGATTTTGGCACGTTGGGGGTTCTTTTTTCTTCTAATGTTAAATGTGAGATTTTATCCTCAAAGGAGTGATTATCTCAGAGCAAAATTGGCAAGGTTAAACACTATCTATAAAAAAACATTCAGCAGTGTGCCATGAAATGAATTACACAATATATCACTCATCTACCTGGCTTTTGAAAAAGTGTGAATATTGTGTTTGTTCAGTCTGGGTGAGTATTTTATATTAGGCTTCTTTTTCATGAAGGTAAAAATGACCTTGATCATTAGAAAGCGAAGATATATTGAACCAGATAGAATCAACACAGTTCCATTTCATTTAGTCCCCTCTAAAATTGAAAGAAGAGAAATACAGATTGAATTTATTTTACTATATATTGCCTCATTTGAACTTTAGTAAAGCACTAGCCACTAAGGAAAGCCCTTTTCCCACCTCCCTTCCATAATCTCTTACAGATGGCATGTTAAGGAAATTACCTTGACTTTATTGATTCCTTGCTCTAAGGTTCAACTAACAGCTGGTGGGTTACTGGGGAAATATATGCTGTACTATAGTTACAGGAAGGTAGCTCTTTGACGTGGCAGCTCTGTGTACCTGTACAAAAAAAAAACAAAACAAAACAACACCCTTGACACTTTAAAATTCCAAATTGGTATAATTTTTCCCTCTTAGACATTAGAAGATCTTATCTTTAAGGCCCTATTTGAAAAAGTAGTATCATACCAGTCTGAGTATTTTACAGAATGAAGGGAAACAGTATGGTGCCAAAATGGAAGGCCACAGGCAGAAAACTAGCTGCTATGTTCTGCCAGGCAGGACACCATGATTTTCCATTTGTTTCTTTCCAGAAATATTTATTTTGTGGATGTAATAAAAAGGCCAGTGTGTGATGCTGCATGCTACTGGCCTCTCACAGCTCAAGAAGTCATCAGCTACAGCTTCAGAGATCTCCAAATTTAAATTTCCTGTTCAAGTGAAGGGATTAATGTGCACTCTTTCTTCTCTTGATTTTGATGTTAAGATTAATCGGTGTCTTAAAAAATCTGGGGAGTAGTTTTATGTGGCATGAACCACTCTAGTTCTAGTGGAGCCCAGAGTCCACCCATTTCTACCAGCTTAGCAGCTGGCCCTCTGAATGTGAAAATCTACATTATCACCTGTTTTATAGGTGATAATTGCTGCCTAAGTACTGCAAGAGCAGGATATTAGCACTAGTTCTGAGAAACTTCACAGCCAGTCAAATTCACCCCTCCACTAGGAGCTGGTGGCACATCTTCCCACGCATTTCATCTCTCAAGGTTTTCCTCAACCCCTTTACTCCCCTCCATTCTTTGTCTCCTCACCATAATGGTCCTTTTCCTGCTTCCTGAGTGGCTTCAGGTTGCATTGCAGAAATGAAAACCTGTCTGGGAAGCTATTGATGAAGCAGAATGAAACCATGAAGCACCCATCCTGCAATACCCACAAGACTTTTGAAAATCAGTGTAAATTGTGTGTCTCTTTTGACTCAAATATTTCAGAGAGGGCGGGGGTTTGTTTGCTTTTTTAAGTTGTGAGAAATGTAGAGTTGCCTGCAATGTAATATAACCTTAAAATATTTTTTGTTCTAATGATCCTACATTGCCCCCCACAATATTTGCTGGTGTTCCCCTGGAATCACTCCGTCATGGGATATCTCTGCTCCCATTTAAAAAAAATACATTATTATATTTTACCACTGGAGGGTTCAAAGTTTGAAATATCAAAATTTAATGATGTTTCTGCCTGTCTGTAACACATTACTTTTTAAATTAAGTTCATCTTCCTGTGGGTGCTTGATTTAGCTCATATTTTTTTGACACTTTGGCTAAATTTTCAGAAGAGTGCTTAACAGGGATTGATGCAATGCATGGAGTTTGTAGTGAGATGGGCTGTAGGACTGGGAAGGAGCAGACAATGTGAGCCACGCTCCTGTGTGTCAGTAGCTTGGTATTTGTCATATGCTACTTTGGTGTCCGAACGCACTCCCTGGGAGGATTTCAGTGGGATGGATTACAGTTCAGCGTTGCATAGGTATACTTCTATTTGACATGTCTCCACAAAATAAATATGATGTATTAGTGGTGTAAAGTCTCCTAGGGGCCTGATACGAAATTCTTCCATTCATCAGGCAACTTGTGTCGCTAGTACGAAGCGTGGCTGACCTAGCCTACTGTCAGGGCCAAATTCAAAGGCAGTACATACAGCAGCCTAATTCAGATGTCTTGGCCTCATTCCTCACCTCTGCTGCAGAGCTCAGCACTGCAGAGCTCACTAGCACCAGCAGGGAGAGGCTTCCCATTTTGGATATAAAGCCGTTTTCACCCCCATTAATTCCCTCTACTATGCATTAAGTCTAGGCTGAGGAAAAGTTTTGCAGCTATTTGATCAGGTGCTCCCTTGCTGCTCCAAGGCAGATCTTGGGTAGTTCCCAAGAACAATCTGTACTCTGTAACCTTCAGCCACACCTGAAGTTTAAGTTGAGAACTTCTGTTGGCTCTGCTGATTTCACTAGCAAAACCCAAGATGGGAAAGAAAGCCTCCAAGGTCAGTATGTGTCTCTTTTCACTCAATGACTTCCTTCTACCCAGCTTCCATCTTTGTCCTGCCCAATTGCTCTAGGGCTTGAGTGCCTCACACTGGTACAGGTTTTTCTTCATCCCTTCCCACAGAGCAAAATGTTATTGCTTTAATTCTGCTGGTTGAGTAACTGATCTACAGTGAGATTAAACAACTCCCTGCAAGCCCTATCATAAGTCAGTAGCAGAGCAGATCCCAGACTCAGCTCCCATGCTGTCCCCTCCTCCCAGCCTTCTCTATGGACCAGCTGCATACAGGCTGCTCCACCACACCTTCATCTCACTGAAATCTCTGCATATGTGGGCATACCCCAATTAGTTTCTTTTTTCTTCTTCCAGCACCAGTGAAAGTCTCTCCATACCATTAGAAAGGGAAGGATTCTTTTGAAACACTTTTAAAAGCTGCCTCAGACAATACGATGCAGCCTGGAGATAGGATAAGGATTCACACTTTGGTCACCCCATGGGCCCAGACAGTGAGGCCACTGTGGTACCCTCATGTCACCTTATTGCAAGACCTCTGTGGTCCCTCTCCCAGCAGAGCAAATGCCAAATAATAGGAGGCTGCCTGGTTAAGGTTATATTACATTGTAGGCAACTCTACACTTCTCTCAACTTAAAAAACCCGTTTCGTCATCCACTTTTACTTTATCACTGCCTGTTTGTGATGTTTAAACAACATATGACATTGCACCAAAATTCTGCCAGTGTGGCTTTGTTCCCCTCCTTCCACAAACCCTGGCAGACTTTGAAGAACAAGGAACCCAACTCCGAGTGCTGGGCCTGCTGCAGGCTGTGATATTCATGTGGCATTGGATCATGTTAGCGTTAGGAATAATCCAGTACAAATCCTCTTAGTGTCACTGGCACTGTAAGGGCTGTTATAATTGCTCATAGCTTAAAACAATTTTGCAGCTTTTCTTCACCTCTGCGAGCTGGTTCCAATTAGAGGAAGGGAACTTTCCGAACCTGCAGAGTTTCTATTTAGGACACAGCCCTGTCCTGGCAGCACTCTGTCAGCCCTGCCGAGCAGGCAGGAAAATGTCCACTGTATTACAGAGACGTGACAAAAACAGAGGGAGAAGAGGAGCATGTGTGCTCCAGTTTCTTTCAAAGTCTCCCAGAAGCACCTCCTCAGGAGTTTTTATTTTGCCTGACATGGCGCTCGCGGGGGCCTCACGGCCTCCTTCTGCACCTCCTGGTTTTCAAATCATGTTCCTATTTCAGAAAGTTGGAGGAAAGAGAGAGGAGGGAAAGGAGAGCAAATCAAGTGGCAGCAAGGCTGTAAAAGTGCCTTAGACTGGAGGGGAGGCAGGGTTCTGACCAGCGTGAACAAGCCCCATCACCCAGAGGTAAGAGGAGGGAGGTATGGAGGGGACGGTGCCCAGCCACCATGGGCTTGTGCTCCCCCACACAGCGGGGTGAGGTGGGGTCACCCTAAGGGGAGCCAGGCACCAGGGCTGCGGCCACAAAGGTGGCTGTGTGTGGGATGCACGCACTGGTTGGCAAGCCCACTGCTACAAGGATAAAGACTTGGCCCCTCTGCCCTGTTGGCAACAATATCTCTCCATCCCACCTCTCCTGCCCCCAGTGCTCGCAGCTGCACGTGTCCCATATCCGTGGGTGAGCAACGGCAGGAGCAGGATGGCTCACCTGCTCCAGGCTTGCCAGAAACTGGCTGCCTGAGCACTGTAAGCAAAACAGTGTTTCCTACCAGGCTGTTTAGCTGCCAGGGTCTCTGATGCCATCAGTGTTTTTCCCAGGAGTGAGAAGATACAAGCACTGGCTTTATGTGAAGGATCAGACAGCTAGAGAGAGCACCTGCCATATCTGGGTCTGCCTCCAGGATAACAAGGGAAACCTTCTGTTGCCACATCCTTGTTTTCCAAGGGGCTCATCATAACAGCCTCCCATGCTTTTAAAGGAGTTGGCAGAAGGAATGACCATAAACATGACCCCATCACTGGCCAAATACACTCTTTCAGAGAGTTCAATCTGAGGCCAGCTTTGCAGTAGAAAGCTTGAAGTACATGGGAGCTGAAGCTTTGTTCCAGGCTGAAGGAATGGTGTTTGAAATTGATGTCCCTCCTGAGAGCCTGGAAAACAACAGCGTGCCAAGATACCAGCTGGTTAAGTTATGCACAAGAGTGGGAACTAGTATAGCAATATCAAACGGGAAAACTCTTTGTCCTCCAATTTCCCCCTTCTTGCTGAGAGCATCTACGATCTCTCTCTCTCTCTCTCTCTCTCTCTCTCTCTCTCTCTCTCTCTCTCTCCTTTGCCTGAAATAGCTGAAATAGCTCTGCACCAGTTTGGGTTTTTAACCCAGAGAAAGAAGGCTTCTGCCAAGGTGAGCTGATTCAGTTTGGTGAAAGGTCCAGTGGTGGGGGTGACAGAGGAGCTCCTGCACCTGGCAGCAGGGATAGACAGAGTGAGGAAGTGGAGTGGGAGACAGTAGGGCAAAACTCTCCATCCAGCAGAAACAAGGGCTTAGAGTGGCTCAGCCAGAAGACGTGCACAGGACAAAGAAATGCACAAGTGAGCAGGTACAAAGTAAATAAATAAAGATTCAGGGGTGTGAGATCCAAGAATAAACCAAAGATTTTTGCTTTCTTTTCTTCCTTCCTCCCTCCTTATCCACCCACCCACAGTAACAGAAACACATAAGAGGAAATGAACTTCAGGAACCAGGTCTGGAGAGGAAGACGCACTCCTTGCTGCCTCCTGTTATGCTTGGCTTGAGTTGGACGGACACACCTGGCCTTCCACACAGGCACTATTTATACATCTCCTTCCCCACAGCGGTGTGTTCCTCTCCCCATTTCTCCCCCCACCTTGTCTGTTGGCAGCCTGCCAGGGCAGGGTGGAGAAGAGACCCCAGTGCTGTGTGGAGCAGGCGGTGGCTGGCCTCAGGGAGGCCGCCCTCCGCTGCCAACACATGAAGCAGTCAATCCATCACCTCCCAGCACTGGCCGGGCCTTTCCTTCTCCAGTGTTCCTGGTGCACAAATGTGGCCACTGCAGCTGAGCTGCACCTTCTTTCCCTCTCTCAGCTGCCCTGGGAGCATCAGAAGGGGACCTGATTTGTAGGTGCTTCCTGCTTGCAGCAGCTCTCCCAAAGCTCTGCTTCCCTTATTTCCCTGGTGCTGGAGCTTGTCCCCAGCCCATGGTACCTTTCACCCCCAGGTGTCTTATAGCAAAAGTAAACCTCTCTAGAGAGACTAGGATTTGGATACCCCAGATTGGGGGTATCATTCTGGTTTCAATGCTGTGCAGAAAAAAATGGAGCAGGTAACGCCAGGTGAAAAAAAAAAAAGAGGGAGTTAGACCTGGAAGTACTAGCTAAATGTGCCCTGTGGAATAGGAGCAGATGAGAATCAAGGCAATAGGCATGGTCAGCTTCATTTCCCCTTGCAAAAGAAACTGGCCAAGTGGAAGTAAAATCTAGTTTACCTATACCACTAAATCTATTTTCCTGATGGTAACAGAAGCCAGGTTTAGAGGTTTTTCATGACTAGCAACTGCAATGAAGGCATTCATCAAGAAATTGAGCCAGTCCTCCACGTTGAGCTTGTGCCCCATGCCCAGCTTCCCTAAGACTTCAGAACAAAGTTGGCTAATGCTGTTTCAGCCTCTGCATTGCAGCTGGTCCAGCATCAGGACCTTGCTGGTGGATCTGCAAATCCTGCTTGATACAGCAACCAGGAAAATTACCATGGGGGAAATTAGAGTGTAAACCTGCCGAGCCAGCAGCTAGTCAGCAGTATGTGCCCATTCCTACCCTATAGTACCTGCAAGGTGACCTCTCCATCTGTGGAGGAGAGCAGTCCAGTTTAATAAACCAAACTGGATGTTTCAATCACCTTTCCTTCCTTAGCAGTGATAGCTAGCACTAAAATGAGAGTATAAAGAATAAGCTAGTAAATTAAAATGCCCTAGCTCTATGATGTTGAGAAAATCAGCAGTGGAGCTCTGACTTGCTGACATCCTCAGCTCCCAGTAGCCTCTCTGGGTGTCTGAAAGCATGCCATGATAGACAACAAATTACTGGCTTCTTTCTGCACATCTCTGGAGATTTTCCAAGAATTCCTACAGGACTTTGTTGACTTTGCAACAGAAAAGTTCACTGTTCAGGAAACCATTCATTCTAGGAAGAGTTTGCTTCCATAAGATTTGTTAGTGACAGAGAAGGGAGGCTGAAGATGGCCATGTAGGGAGATAGTTCCTTGTGTTTGAAACATGTCTGTTTATATGAGCAGGCAGAGTGACAAGCGAGGATGTCCTCATATTCTCCTGCAATTGAATCTTTTTCTTGTGAAATGCATACTTCCCTCCCAGCTCCCAGCACATCCTCAGCCATTGGGTATGAGGCAACATTAGCCCAGAGGATGCTCCCTCCCCTGGTTTCTCACAATCTCAGCTCCATCCTCAGCCCATTTCAACATATTTTACACAAGGGAAAGTCACACATTAAAAACAATTTTTTTTAAGCAGCTCTGTCATTTATACCAAAACAGACATGCTGATAAATGAGGAATGATCCTTTCCCTGTGATGTCACGGCAGCATGCATTCAAATTCATTTGATAGAAACAAACATGCTTAAACTTTTGCAAATGGGAGAAAGCTGCCTCTGAAATTATTTCTATTTTCAAGGTCAGTAAGCAAAGAGTCGGTCCATGTTCCTTGGAGACAGGCTCCAATCAGAGAAACGGTTCCCCTGTCAGCCAGCTGTTATCTGCATAGTCCTTCTCTGCTATTTGATGTGCCACGGGCTTCTTGTCACTTGACTGTGAGATATTTTCATCATTCCTCTAGCTGACACCCTTCGCGTTCCCTCTTCCCTGGTGCAGAAATCCCAACATCTAATAGCAGGAGGGGATTAGGATGCATCTAAACCAGCTCAGGCTCTTTCTTGTGCTGTTAGCACAATGCTATTTTCCCAGAACATATTTCCTATATATCTTACAACCTCTTTAGCACTTTTTGCTGCAAATAAATACTTTGATTGTAATAGCCACTTGAATTTGACCCAGAGGGGAACGATTAGGTTCTTAATGAGCTATGCAGGGCACACTCTCTATTGGCTAAATCTTGAGGTGCTTATTCAGGCAAATCACCACAGAGGCTAAGGCTGTGTAAAACACTTCCAGATGTGGCCCCTTCAAATTAACTAGAAGACTAAGCATCATTTCAGCACCAAGAAAGGAAAACCATCCTAGCTCACTGGCCGATTTGCAGTCTCTGATCTCTCTTTCCTGACTCCTCCTGCCCTAATTGTGAGAGGAAAGTTGAGGAAGCACAGACAGAGATCCTAGCATGATGTGCCCCCAGCTGCTAGTGTCTCCCTCAGCTTAACTCCATGCAGGCTTGAAGGTGATGTGAAGTAGTTTCAAGAAGGGAAACTCCTCCCCATGCATCCCTTGGAAAATCCCAGAGTGAGCAGGGTGCCCACACCAGACTGTGTGGCAGAACATCTGTTTGGCTGGGAATAAAAAGCTGCATGAACACCCTGGCCCTGCTGTGGAGAAGTGTATGTACATGTGTGTGTGCAGGTTAGCATGTGGATACCACGGGAATGAGACTGTAACTTCCTGGGTTGCCAAGCACTGGAACAAGCTGTCCAGGGAAGCAGGTGAGTCAACATCCCTGGAGAACTTGGGTCTGTTTTCTCCATGTAAAGAGAAGGCTGGATTACAGGGTGGCTCATGCTTTCCAGGGTATGCTTGCACCACACATTTTCTGTGTATTAGAGGCAACTCCCTGATGTGCTTGTTTGGCCCTGGCTCCCCTGCCAGTTTCCCTGGAGTGAGAATCATCTCCAAACCCCCCAACACCATGAAGTGACTCACCGAAGGCATTTATCCTCCTTCAGATCAGGGAAACTATGATATTGCAAGGGGCTGTCTCCCTTGTGTATCTGTCTCCAGAACCAATGGGAAAGGCACCTTCTTATATTTACAGGCCTGGAAACTTATGTAAATACGGAAACAGACTGAAATATCTCACTTCCCTTACAGAACTGTTTTAATATTGATGGATACTAGGGAGAAAATATTTCTCTTAAGTTAGATCACACGGTATTTCTATAAATACCATAACATATTTCTATATTATCTATGGCTGTGTAACTATAGCTGAATAGTTTGCACAGAGCAGAAGTAACCTCTCTATATATCATAATTCTACACATGATATAAACATGACAGATGTACTATAATGCAGTATAAATCCGTTTAGCAGCATGTACAGCCTGTGCCTGATTGTCATATGTAGCAAAGTGTGATCTTCACAGCTAACACAAGAGGTGTCACGGGAAAGAACAGTGTGAATAAAGGGGACAAATGTAAAGTGGCCATGGGACATTCAATACAATTGCCATGCTGGGTGCTCCTAACTGTGACAACCACTGCTGATCAATGAGGCTGCTTCAAGCAACCTTGACACTAGGACTGTCGACACAACACTGTGTCAGAAAGGCACAGGAAACTAGAAGAGATATTAATATATTGTAATGCAGCTAGAGACACAAGCATTACCGTAGTAGCAGTGATCTTAATAATCCTAATAATGTCCCAAAGAGAAAAAGGAGTGAGAAAGCTCTCTCCTGTCTGTTTCTTTGGTAAACAGAAAGCAATAGCTGGTCTGAAAAATGATGATGAGACTGGTTTCTCTTACTTTTTCTTGCATGTTGCAATTTCCAAAGAGTGGCTGCTGAGTCAGCCTGTGCTTTGCAATTTGTTGTATGAAAACAGCAACTGTTTCCTCATGTACTTACTTTCCTCTGTTATTTGACCAGTTCAACCAAATCCTGCATTACTGAAAATTCAGATGAGTTCTGGTCAAATAATAAAAACAAATAAATGAGTATATAAATACTATTGTGAGTAAAGGAGCTAAAGTTATCTCTCTTGAACTTCTAGGAAGTCACCTTTATTACTGGTTTTCAATACTCAGAAACCTGTTAGCACTGATGGGAATGCTCACAAAACCTGGTCATCTTGTTGATTTTTGCAGGATTGCCGGTCATGTTTGGTGAATAAACACATTGTGAAAGTGCTCAACCATCCAGTACCAGAAACAGGGCTCTGGGACTTGTATGCTCACTTGTGGGCTAAGAGGGCCATGCTTTAGCTCAGCTGTCGAAGGCTTGGTGCAGATGCTCTGCTGACAGCTTGATGCATATCCTAACCTGCAGTAATAATCTTGTCTTTTTCTTTTAGTGCCACATCAGCTGATTGATGTAATACCAATGTAATCAATGACAACTCAAACAAGTGGAGGAATTAATGCAGAGCCTCCCATGACTGAGATCATGACTGGCTCATGAATGATTTGTGTGTCAAAATGGAAAAATCCACGCTCAGCCTTAACTAAAAAATACAGCACTGCTGGAATTCAAAATGAGTTCCTTCGTTCAGACCCCAGCAATAAATAAGCCCCCTTCTCCCACCTCAGAAAGACATATTTTTCTCCATCATTCCTGATTTTAAAGAGTTTGACTCATGAGCTAATGTGACTTCATGTTAAAGATGGAGAATATTTAGCTATTTTTTTCCTCTCTAGAAAAATTTTCCGTGGGTCATTGCAGCTTTAATTCAGAATTGTATTGACTGATTTCTTTCTGCATCCTAAGGAGTTGCTAAGCAACATGGATTCTCTCTCGCCATGCATTTGTCAAGACAGAGAAAAGTGGGAAAAAAGAGGAAAAGATTCACCTCCTCTAATACATCTACCAAGCCAGAGAGTATCACTTATTTCAGTATCACCCAGACTTATACTATTGATACATTATTCAATTCCTCAGTGCTGTAGCAGGTTCTAGAGTCTCAGTTCAAAACCAATGAAGGTCTGATTTTTGTTCTCATTGATAAGACACTGTTGAATGATGACTTTCACCTATGAGAGCATCCTTAGCCTATGGCTCATTAATCTGCTCATAAATTAGAAATTGGCAGTGGTCTATCATGCCAAATTCTTAGGTTGTTCTTCTCATAGGGAGCAAAGGGTTGGGAAATGCAGGATTGGCTGTACTCAGCCTGAAGCTCTCTGAGGTCTTCAGAAAAAGCAAGTCATTCCAGGCAGTCTGCACAGCCTGAATGCTACAATTTGGCCCTTACAGACTCTGCACTTATGGCTTGTGAGCCAGTGTAACAACATGATCAGTCAGAGAGGGTACAGCAATGCTGTGATGATCACCACACACTGTACCCTACATATTCAACATAAACACACTCTGGTTCCACAGCCGTGGTGCTTGAAAGGCCGGCCAGAAGCCTTCACGTGGTCACCAAACATACTGAAAAAACCCCCATATATTCCGTTTTGACATCCCCAAGACAGTGGTCACCAAATTTTATGGATTTTCTTATTTTCCTTGCTCTTTGGCAAAATGATGCTTTGCTGTGTGGTTCCTCACTACACTGCATGTTTTGTGTCTGCCTCACCTCAGAAAGGAGAACTGGTATGTATCACCTAGTTCTCTTGCTCTTTCAGAGTTGTGCTGCAAATAGATCTGTACAAGCAATAAAAATGCACTTTTGTTGTGGTTGCTGAAAGATTCAGACATAACTTAGAATACAGAGAAGTGGAGCCAAGTTTTGCAATACACCTCACTAAGGAAAACTAGGAAAAATATCTATTGACCTTAATGTCTTGATGCTATGTATAGTCAATGGAGCCATTGCTTATTCACTGAGAACAGAATTTGTGCCTCTTTGCTGCACTTGAAAGCCAGATTTTTTTCCCTCAGAAACATCCATTTGTAACTTCTGTTGACAACACATATCTGAGGGCTCTCAAAGTGGGCAGCAGGTAAGTGCTATTGATTGACTTTACTCCTGTTGTTTGTTATACAGTAAGCTCTGCTTCTCCTAAACAGCTTTTTGAGGGGCAAGACCAGCAACTCTGTTTGCTTATTCTGAAATTAGGATCACGGTAATGTTTGGAGTAGTGTAACGAAAAGTTATAAAAATCTGCTTGCATTTCAGAAACTTTGCCAAATGGTAGATGTGGCTCACTCTGTTTTCTGGGACATTTTAACTACAAGATTGGGAGTATGGCTTCAGAAATGCATTTATATTGTTAAATTGGTTTATTTGGAATGTATTTCTAGCTCTTAATGTTCATCTCCTGTTGTTATTCTCACATATGTTGTCAGACACAGGGGTAAAAAACTTTTAGTTATATACTGTTGGTTTTAATTATATACTGGGAGATGATGGTGTATATAGATGTATAATCACAAATGTGTACATTGATTCCCTAACTATAGAAATTAACCTAAAGCAAGTGAGGAAAAGGAAGAATTATATACAATCCCATGTGCAGATTCAAAAGAACTTGAAGTGCATCCTCTAGTCCACCCCATGGCATGGTGGATGAGACAGAGGTCCATGTTTCTTTGGTCAATTCAGTAAGGATTTCCACATTCTCTGGAATTCTTCAAGGTGCAGAAAACCCCACCAAATTTGTCAGTCTTAGATTGAGTGGGTCTGTAGTAGAAATGCAATCACTGCACGCTGGGAAATTCCTGTCAATCAATAAATAACGAAACTTTTCAGGTCTGAAAATCTGAATACAATTTCTGCAATCTCTGTCCCTATTCTTATCTTGAAAAATCAATATGATATACAACTCCAAACCCTGCTGAATATACAATTCAATTTACAGGTCTGGTGCAAATTTCTGTGCTTATGAGCCACTCTATTCTCGGTAGGTTTGAATACTCATACAAACAAGCCATGAAAAGTGATTTTGGGATCAGGCTCTATTTATTAAAAATTGTGAATTCTCATATTTTCCTTATTTTTTCAATTGTACTGTCTTGGGCTGTAGTGTGCTGGTAATGTGTCTGAGTCACAGTCTCTGTGTATGTACGGGTATTTATATATGGCTCACTGTATTTATAGCTGGGAATCTTGAGTCTGGTACAGCAACACAGCGAACAAAGCAAATTGGAAAAGCACTTTTCTTAAGCAATAAGAAGACATGCTATCAGTGCCTTTCTGCACAATTACTGCCTGCCCCAGGCACTGCTCTAAGGCACGGAGTCAAAGGTTGGCTTTCTCAGCCACTCAATAAATACTTTAAATCTCATTCTTATTGCTACTTTGACATGAAAAAGGGAGGGGAGGGGGAAGAATTAATAGGTATGCATTCATTAGAAGTTGTCACTGAAATTCTTTACCTGCTCAGATCATCCTACATTTGAGAACCTCAGAGATCTTTACAAACACTATTGAGTCATGTCTCACCACACCCGCGAGACTTATAAGCCTGGTCTTGAAGCCAACACTTGCTTTTCCATGAATGTGCCTGGACTTGGGCTCAGTCACTCATTTTTAAAAGCATCACGTTTTTACAGACAAAAATTTAGTAGGAAAGTTAATTGACTTTGCTAGGTTTACACAGCAAGTTGTAGCAGCTGGGAACAGTTGTCTCCTGACTTCTGGTCTGGACTTCATGGCTGGGTTGATATTTGCCACCCCTCCTAGGAAAGCAGACTAGGAAAATAATCTGGTTCAAAAATCATACTAAAAGTCCCTCTTTCCCAAGCTAATTCTTTGAGACCCCCTATCTGCTGATGTATTTGATGAGAACCAATTTTCTGTGCTGCAGTTTAAACACATTAGTGGAGATATCTGTCAGCACTCCCTATTTCCTGAGACACGAGTCACTCTTATGAGGAGCTGTTGCCAGCCACTAAGAACAATGCTCTGTTCAGTCATCCCATGTCAAATGTGAAAGCTGAAGTAATTTTAGCAATACTTAAAAACAAACAAAAGCAGCCAAACTTGCTAGACACAGGGTGGAAGATTTCAACTTCAAATGACGTGAAAAAAATGGATGAAACTGTTACCTTGGACAACAAAACAGGGAAAGAGAAACTGCTTTGCAACATTATTGGCAATATCTGGTAGCACTTGCACACTAGGAACAGCACACCGCAGTGAAAAAAATATTCATTAAAACATTTAACATGCCCTATTCTTTGCACATCATGTTTACTTTTCATAATTTCCAGAACATACAATAATGCAATGATCATATCTCATTCCCTATGGATGCAGACCTAAACCCCAACCTCATAACTGCCCCCAGCTAGAACAAGTCTGCATGAAGTTTCCTGGAGCATGGCTATATCCCAGACAAGTGCTTTGAGTATACCATGGTTTTACATCAGAGTGAGAAAGAGTGGCTGTTATTTAACATTTGTTTCTTTTCCTGCTTCCCAGTAACCAAAGTGCCCTCTGATAGTTCCCCGACAACTCAGAGAACTCTCTATCCTGAAAACAAATAGGTTAGTAGATTGGAAAGAAAAAAGGTCTGTTTCATTTTGGTGCTTCAGAATGCTAAGCCAAATTTCTCAGTATAAAACCTGCTGTGGAGCTACTGCCATAATAGACTCAGAATGAACATATCTCTCAGTTCAGTTCATGTGTGTGTAGCCGACAAATGTGCACTTTTTGCTTTTTGCAGAGGGGCTTGCAGCATTTTTAGGATGCAATGCCCTTCACTGTCACAGAGCCAGGAGCTTTCCTGCATGGAATAAATCCTCTAAGAAGAATTCTAGCCAAATCCAGAGGTAAGGGCCTCAAAGCAGCCCCTTTGCTGGACAGCAGACAGCAGTTGGCACGTAGTGGTGTGACTCCATGGCTCTCTGTGCTGCTGGCACCGGGGCAGGGTCTGCCTTTGAGTCACCAACTCGTGGTGACGCTCCTCACTGTCTCTGCACCAGGCTGTCATTGCACCAGCTTCTCTGAGCAATGCCACTATGGAGACATCATTATGAAGCTCCTTCACAAGGCACAACAGCTGCCTTAGACCTGTATTTTGGTCATATGAATTTCATGATTTACATAATAGAGCGTTTTAAATGCACCAAGACGTGTGTACTCTTCTGTGCATGTGTGTATCTGAAGGTACAACATCTGCACCCACGAGGGTGAGTATTATGGGGTGCAATCTGAGCTGAAATGCATTAGCCATGTGTCTCTACTGTCTTCTATGTGTGCCTGCAGCTGCAGCTCTGTGCAAGAGCTGCTCTGGTTGCTCCGGTATGTCTAGTGTTTGACCACTGTGTGAGGCTGGATCCAAAGTCCTTTGAAGTCAGTGGAAATGTTTTCATGGAAGCTGCTCGTCTTTGGGTTTGCTTGATGTGGCTTTGCAATCAGAATTGACATGGAGAAGGGGAGGGCCACACCACTGCCACCAGGGTGGATGTCACCTCAAACCACAGCCAATGGCACAAGGAGACTGAAGGAATGATCGTCATGGAAATTTCCCAAGAGGCAGAGTGGGTTTTTTCCAAGGTTTTGGTCTCAGGGATTTACTGTAACAACAACCAGAGGGAAAAAAAAAAAAAAAAAGTTCCTGCATTTGTGAAGAAGGAAAAAGCTGAGGAAAGAAATGCTGGCTCCTCTTCTTCTCTCTCTGTGGTGGAAATAACCTCTGATTTTGCTCTGTGACCTTCCCATGAACTTCCTTTGAAATCATAATTCACCTGATATCTACAGCGACTGCTGCCTTCCACCTCCGGCCTCTCAGGAGGGGAGAGATTTCAAACTTTTCCTCTCCCTTGGTTTATAGAGATGCATCAGTCTTTTTAGCAACTGTGGGTGCTCCTCATCCAACATTTCTGTGCAGCTGGAGCACCTGGTGAAAAGGGTGGGAGAAGACATCTGGTGTACAGTCCCCCTACAAGCTGAGCCACCTCCCCAGAGCTCCTCCTCTGTGGGGAACACCAGGAAACTATTGGCAAAAAATCAGTGCAGGTGGTCCTTGGTTCTGTCAATATACAATCTGCAGCTCTTCTGTCAGCACTGGAGAACAGAGTCTGCAAAGTGAAAAAGCACATCATTATCACATTTTTGTTTAAATTACTGCCTTTTTGTCTGGCCAGAGAGCTGCTAGTGCCCACTGGCAGTGGAAAAGATAGACCAGAAAACATTTCCCCTCTGACTCTGGGAAATTCCCTTTGTTATTATCCAAAATCGTTGTAATAAATTGGAAGGTGGAGGGAGGTGGATTCTCATCTCATGCAAAACCGCCTCATCCTTTGGCTTCTCTGAAGTGGCCGGAGTTCACATCTGCTGGGGATGCTGATTGAGCCTGGCTGATCTTACGGCCAGAGCAGATCCCCTGGCAGAGCGGGGGAAAGAGCCTCTTTTAATGGCTGTTGTGGGTGAGCTGCCATGCCTGGCCATCTGGGCACAAGCTACAGATGGGAGTGTCCGTGCCCTTCCCCTCCGACATCAGGAAACCAGAGGAGGGTTATGTGCGGCAAAACTTTGCTCTACAAATGCGTGTCTCTTGGCTTATTACACTGATGAGCTACAGTGTTTGCTCTCAGATTGCCTTTAAATGCTTCAGGCTTCTAATTAACAACAGCAGCAACAAAATGTTGTCAATATTGGCGGCATTCAGCTGCCATTCTGCTGCCAGCTGCTGTGTGCAGATCTCAGAGTGAACACAGAATTCTGGGCACCTCACCTTCCCTGAGAAAGGGACTGGTATGTCATGATAGACCACATGTCACAATATTGTGACAGGTGACGATAGCAGCCATACTGCCTACTGTCAGTGTCAATGCAAAGGGCAGCAATAACGAGAATAGGCTGTGTCCTCAGGAGAAGTTTGGGCATAAGGAATGTAACCTGGGTAAGTCTTCAGTTACATGCATAAGCTAAGGTCATGGTAAAAGAGTGAAATATTTCAGAAAATAAGAAAATAAACTTGATAGGAGACTTCCCTCAGCTGCTTCCTTGGCAGCTTTAGGAGCTGGAGAATTTCCATCTGCCCCTGTCTGCCCTCACAGGGTGCAACAGGGTCTTACAATAAAAACAAGTACAGATTGATCAACATAGTCATCTTTTACTTTCACTCTGTATAGCCTCGTTATCTTTTATCTCTTCTGTGTTTCTAATTTAACAATGGATCCAGAGAATTACTTTTGTAACTCACAGCCTCTCCTTGCCCCGGCTTTCAGTTTGCCCCAATAGCTCTGCCAAGCATTCTGAGGAAAAGGGGCACTTGTGCAGCAGTGAGGGTCCCAGGAGGGCACATTCACCCTGGATCTGCAGCACCTGCTCCTGTGGTCAGCCCTCACTCATGCTGGGTATCCCACCAGCCTTGGTGTGCTCACTCCCATCACTAACTGCAGTTCACTCCATAAAGATTTAGCCTTGTCGCCAAATTTACTCCAATTCTGGAGGGCAAATGGCTGAGACAATTGTTTTGTTTTGTGGGTGGCTTCAATAATGTCTCGTACTGGCTGCAGAGACTCTGGCATTTAGGAGCTGGCCCTACCTGGTTTGTAATGGTTGGCTGGAAGAGACAGTATGAACTAACTCGCTCCCAGAGTGCATTTAGTGCATCACACCACATTATCTCCCATTTTCAGCCATTTGTTGTTGAAACCTTTTCTCAGGTAGTTCATTAAATATTAACGTGAAAGGTCCCAGAAATCTCTCTTATTCTCCTTTGCCGAAAGGAAGAAATAAAATAAAATTATTAAAGTGCTTCTCTTCAACCAGTGCTTTCTTTTGTAAAAGAAATATTTTATCTAGCCACTGAGACAATAATTTCTGCTTTCAAAAACAGGAAGAAAATTATAAACAATGTGCAGCCAGAACAAATAATAGAGGGGGTTTGCCAACTGCATTCCCAAATGCATATACACAGTGTCTGTGAACAAAACTGCTACAGCTCCTGATTCCTGACATTCAGGACTGTCACACCATTTATTTTAGGCTTAAGATTTATGAAAGATTAGTGATGATAAAGATCTACTGCTAGAAACAAGCAGTCTTGGGATCTCCTGCAATTTAGAAACCGTCTTCAGTGTTTATTGCAGAACAGAAGCCGGAGTGGTGGATGCAGTACCTGGGGAAACAACACTCTCCTTTCTATCCTTGCAGATCTTTGTCACACTTCCCACAGTTAGGAGTGGAACTTCTGCATCTGCAGTGCATTGAAGGGTCTGCAGTGGAAAAAGACAGAAGGACTTCCCTGAAGAAAAGCACTTCAGGACTCTGGTGCACAGGCTTTAGCAGATCCTGATGCAGGGCTGTGGGATGTCTCAGCCCTCCACTGTCCCCAGCCCTCTACAGGGAGGTACTGGCTCCCCAGGAGCATCTGCACATCAGCCTCTGTGCCTGCATTGCAGCCACCCGGGTTCAGCCCCAGCTTATAAGAGCAAACTCCTGAGGAGGGTGAGTTTGTGGAGCTGAGAGTGAGAGCAGCAGTGGGACTGGTGTTAGCTGTGTCAGGGCAGTGACACTGGCAGAAGGGCAGGCACGGGCAGCAGGGTTACAGACATTGCTGTCCAAACAGTCTCATCACTGCGTGCCAGTCCAGACCCTCATGCACTCTTCCTTCTGCTGAATTTGGCTGTAGCACAAGTTTTCTGTTCTTATAGGGCTGCTTACATTTTCTGAGGCATGGCTCACTCTTAGATTTATGGAGATGGCCAAATGCAGGAGGACAGGCTCGTGTGAAAAGCCAGTGATGGATAAATCAGGTGTTGCTGCCCAGTCTTACCAGTGGTGCATATTGTAGCCTGTAAGAACCCTCTCTGTTCACATCAAACTGCTTTAAGTGATGTGCCCTCTCTGGCCCTTCCTTGTGCCCTGTATGTGAGGTTTGTATCATATTTGTAGTAACATTGGCTTGAATCCTACTAACTTGCAATGGGGCTTGGCATCATAAGGGCATCCCAGTAGTGCTGCCATTGGTTAGACCCAGCCATAAAAGAAAATCACATCTCCACACAAAATGGGCAAATATAAAACAGAGTGATAATTTGGGCTAAGAACCAAAATTCTTTGGTTCCGTTTACCTGTCCCAGGTATGCATAGGCTGTCCCAGCAAACTCTGGTCCCACTGGGAGGGAACAGTGCCTGTGCCCTGCAGAGCACTTCAGTGCCTGCTGCCACCACACAACATGCAGCCTGTCACCCAGGGTGTATCTGCCCTGCCACTGAGTGGGGACACTGGCGCTGGTTTAGGGACATCTCTTACGGAATTTCCTGTCAGGCAGTGCTCACGGTGGCATTGCCATTAGCTCCTGGAAAGGAGATGGAGAGGTGACCATCAGAGGCACACAAGACTGTTCAGTGGTCACAGCTCAGGGGAAAAATTAAGGCAATTAATTACAGGTGAAGAGGTTTTGGTTTGGTTTAAATGACAGAGAAGGAAAGAAGAGGATATTTGGAAGTAACTAAGAATTAAAAAATAAAAGTGAGGAAAAAGCCCTCATCAGATTATTGTTTAAAGCTGAAGTGACCCTGGAGGCATGAAAACTATGAAAAAGTGAGCACTCCTCCCATGCTCACTGGAAAATTGATCCTTGTTCTCAGCTATCAATTATGTATCCATAAGAAATATTGACTCAGGGCCTATGGCAGGACTTACGTAAGTGCTCCAAACACGTCTGTTTGCAGGCATTATGATCTGAGTCTTTGACTCTCTGTACCAGTCTCATTATAAATGATGAGCCAATAAATACTCTCGGAAAAGTTTTTACCGTGTTTCAGTTGACATTTGGGAGCTTCAAAGAATCACATAGGGCTGCCTTCAATCTATATGAACTGTTCTTCATTGATTAGGTGAGCTCATTGATTTTGAGCAAGATCAAAGGCAGAAGACAACTACTGGAGAGGTTAAATATGGAGAAGACCTACTAAACCCATTTGCAGGTTACTTGCTATAGTAGAAGTTGCTTTTCCCGTACAGCAGCCAAAAAATATCACTTCCACTTTTACGGGATCCCAGAAATGGTCTGAACATGTAATGACAGGGTTTCTTCCTCCAGCCCTGGCTGCTTCCAGTGTTAAAAATTTTCTTTTGCAGTTTGTTCTGCTACTGGCCACAGATTACTTCATCCTTGCAGGAAACAGGGATGTTCACAGGGAAGTAAAAGCAGTCCTATTGGACTAAACCAGAAGGGTCTTATGAGAATGTTCCTAACAATGGACAACACCAGATGAATCGAAGAAGCACATAGAAAGGGTAAATAAAAAAATAATATCCTTTCCTGATGTCATCTGGCAGTCTGTAGACACCTCCTGACCTGGTGCTCATGTCAGGAACTTTGAATATGAAAGCCTTTGATGGACCTTTTACCCACGAGTCTGTCTGCTTTTTGAAATAATTTGTAATAATTGTTCAGCCCAAATAGGTGAGATACATTTTGACTTTACACTGCACTCCAGGCTCCTTTCCAGTCTGTGGCCACTCAGTATCCAATATTTTTTGAGCACCGTTGCTGAGTGGGTGTTTTTTTTTAGCTAACATCTGCATTTGGGGCTATTTTCTTCAGCTCTATTAACTAGCATTTTTTGAAATGAACATCCTTAATTGGATCAATTTGAAGGGATATTAATCTTCTGTCCATTTATTCAATCTCCCATTCTCCCCACTGGGGTTCACAACCCCTCTGAATCCGAGTGCTGTCAATGAATACAAATAATATAGAGTAGGCATATGATCTCAGGTCATTAGTGAGAATGTTAAATAAGATGGGGTCTAATACTGATCTCTGGAGCACCTAACTTTCCAGCTATTCCCCATCTAACCGTGCTGATGACTAACGATGCCTTCTACAGCTAGGCAAATGAGATTTTGGCTTACTGCCAATCCCCAAAAAATCAGCAGAAAGCCAGAGAGGAGTTGGTTTTAGTCGTGCTGGAAAAGAAAACAAAAAAAATTCAACACTTTCTGGTGAGCAAAAAAGACACCTATATTCAGTTTGGATCAGATGAGGTTTTTTCTTACTTCATTGACATTGTGATTTCACTTTTGTTTAAAACATTATCAAGTATTTTAGAACTTGCTTAGCAGCATGTTAAGGGGAAGATTCTAAACAAAAAATGGCTTTGAATGAGAAAATATAAAAGCGGCTTCCCAAGTAGTCAGATGTCGGATTTTTTAAATGTGGTTACTTTTGCAAGACCAAACAGTTTAGGACATCTCAGTCAGTAAGTACAACCTGTAATTTTGTAACTGAGAAATCTCAATTTTTCATCCTGTCTAATCATGGCCTGCTTGAAAAAGAAAATTTAAGTTTAAAAATATCATCCATTTCTGATTGTCTTACACCAGATTTTCATTTATTTTCAGTTTTAATGTTTGTAGCATGTAAATGGGACAGCTAACTACAGTGATTTTTCTGAGTTGTGAAACATTATTGCTTGCTGTTACAATTAATAGCATTTACTGTAGAAATGTCTGAGACCACTTACCTGTGGACCCAGGAGCCTGTGGCTCTGGGCTCAGAAGCAGCACAGGAGAGGGGGCAGATGCTTCCACCAAGAGAATGAAACTGGACACAAGCTGCAGCAGGCTGCAACACACAAAGAGTTGAGCACTGGGATAGCAGCAGTTTGGTACTTTTTACTACCTTGTAGTTCGTTTCCGTTGGATATAATTAAGAGGGACAAATTAGTTGAAAAAAAGTAAAGAATTAAAGATAGAGTGTCTGTGTCAAGGCAGAGGCTGCTGAGAGATGCAGGTATAAACTGAAGATGAGCTCAAAAACCTTGAGGTACTCTGAGTCTCTGCTTATTTTTGTCTTCATGCCTAGTGATATTCAAATATGCTATATTACTACTGTTCTTGTATTTATACGTACTACATATTTTATATGAATCATATAGCTAAAATTTACAAAAATATAAAGCTGATGACATTTACTCACTTTCTGCCCAATCTGTGAATTGATTTTGACTGTGACTTTAGGCTAATGTCCTCTTCTGGCCTGGTGTTAGACAGCTTTATTTTAGCTCTTAACTTTTGGCCCTTTGGTCCCTGTTCTTCGTGAGAGCCTGAGGATGAGAGCTAAATGAGCTTTCCTCAGCGTGGGAGTTGGCTGTGGGGTAGGGAAATCAGCGGTGGCTGTACAGCAGCGCTGTGCTCCTCGTTATGCAGCACTGCCAAGCTGCTCCAGGCTGCTCTCTCCTCTCTGGGGCAGAAAGTGGCCCTGAGCCCCTTCAAGATGAGATGTGGCCTGAGCTGCTACCTCCTCTCACCCTCCTCATCCTGCTGAAGACCCCTTTCTGCCAGCAGTCCAGGACAGTCCTCCTGCACAGGTAAGGAGGAGGACAAGCTTGCAGACTTGCAGTCTCAGAGGAAACAAAATCTAGGACACCTGTGTCTTTGTGTAAACTCGTTCCTCCCTCAGCGGATGTGAGCGAACCCACTCTTCCCAATTACTCATCCCTGCACGTTATCCCTGCCCTCTCTGTAAAGTTTCCTCCTTGTTTTCCTCTGATGCCCCAGTTAAGAGGTAATGGGGTATAAAGCTTCAGGCAGAAAAAAGAGAAAGGATGCTGGAGCGCTGTCCCAAATGGCAGACCAGAGCCTGCTGATTATACCCAGCCTGAGAGCCCTCAGTACGTGCGTGTGGAGGAAGGGGAGAAGGGAGATGCTTATTAGACCGAATGGGAGTTCTGTGCACGGGAGAGGAGCGCTCTGCGGCCCTGAGGATGTAAGGGAGATTTGCTAACTTTGCTTTATAGTATTCATGCAGATAAGGAAGACTCTCAGTCTCCAATCATAAATCGGTATTATACAGTATACTCCCAAAGGCCATAATTACTTCCAGAAGCAGAAATTTGAATGACCCAGATAATTAGTTCAGTGCAGCTGGTCCAAAAATTATTTACATAAAAGCCAGTTTTACTTGAGGGGGAAGAAAAACAACCTTGCTACCAAAAGCAAATGACCCAGTTAGCTTCATGCAATGAGTCTGAGGAGACAGAGCATGAGTGGCAACACAGTGGCCTGTGCCATCACTTCTTCCCTCTTGTTTTCAGAGGACAAACACTGTCACAGCGAGCCTCTCAGTAGACAAACATGCAGGAAGGCAGTGAAGAAACAGGAATATGGCATGAATTTGACCTTATGCTTTCTGTGAGAGTCAGTCTCGGGGAGATGTGAAAGTCCATGGCATCCAGAGGAAAATATTTCACTTGCAAGACGCAGGCAACCAGGGAACAAGAGGCAAGGAGCAGCCCAGCTCTGCTCCAGGCATTGGGGCAGCTGGCATCGGTCCTTCCATGCAGTGTACTGATGCAACTGGAAACTCATCTCTGTGGTTATCTGGATTAATTTTTAACCAAAACCAGTTCCTCTCTCCAGCTTAGCATATAGCTGGGCAGCAGCAGGGGTGTCCGGGAAGGGAATGCCCACCAGCAATGTGGTTGACTTCTCCAGGGGGCCAGTACTGATATTTCAGAGGTTTCCCTCAAAACTGCTAGGTTAAAAAGCAAAGAAAGAGTATGCTTTTAGAAAGGGTTTCATTTTAAAAGCATCTGAGTGATTCAACCCTTTGCTGGTGACTGTGAGCACTTTTAGCATGGGCTAAGGGGCACACAAACCGCTGCCGGGTTAACCACTGCGTTTATTTACAGTTGTGTCCCGTGTGGAGAATCCTGAGTCTCAGCTCTGCAGTGCTCTGACCCCATTCCCAGGGCCAGATCCTCTGTCCCTGCCAGCACCTTTACCCTGCAGGCAGTGAGGATGGTGGCTAATGCCTTCACAGCTGTCCTGTTGCCACACTCTGGGGGTCACCCCCACAAGTACTTTGGACATGAGCTGGTTCTGCTTCTCATTGACTGGGACATCCTCTCCCCTGCCCACCAGTGAATCAACCTGTGCGGCTGCAAGCATAGCAGGACACAGAGGTGCAGGTAAGTGTGAAGAAGGAAATCTGAGCTGTAAATCCCTATTCGTTGTGTCCTTGCATCTTTGCCATCTTTTCAATCAGGCTGTGGCTACCAGAGAATCCGACTGTTGTTCTGCAGCAAAAATACACCAGGAAAGGTATCTGTTGTCCCTAGTGTGACACAAGCAATCAACTTACATCACCACTTCTCAGCACTCTCTCAAGGCCTAAAGGTTTTGTGCTGGTGGTTCTCAGAAAGTTTGCTCACCCTCAGAACAGAGCTCTTATCCCCCAAAAGGAGCTAGAAGACAAACAAAATCTGTGAGAAACAGAATGGGATGACAATGATCTTTTGTATTCAAGAGAGAGCACAAACATGGTTACTTAAAAAAAACCCCAAAACCTGAATTGTTCTCCTAAAATGTAGAATGGACAAATAATAACAGTAAATTGCTGTGCATCTCACCAGCACCCCATTGCTGTTTGGTATTGCCATGGATAGCACTTGTTACTTAACAGCATAGTAAATAATCAGATAACATCCTCATAACACCACTGGATCCAATTCACCTTCCACTTACACAGCTTTTATGCTAGTATGTGCCCATTGCCTTAATGGGGTTAATCTTGATTTACAGTGTAAATTGAAAGGTGAATTAGAGACCATAGAAGGCAAGTTGAAGAGGATATGATTTGCTGCAGGCTGCATCCTGATTGCAGCAACACTCACCTGCGGTGGCAGGATATCTCTACCAAGCTTAAAAGCTTCACCATTGCCAGGGTGGAGGCTATAGAAATTCAGGCCCTGCCGTTCTTTGTTTACAATGAATGCAAGTACAATGTGCCAGGATGTTCCTTTGCCCTTCCCTCACCCCACCCTCTCCATTTGTCTCAGGGACAGTGAGAGCATTTCTCTTACATAGCCTGGACCTCTGGGGCTCTTTCATTCTGCCCCTTGCTTAAAGGCAGTGCACACAAAGTTCTGGAGAAACATATTGCAGCACAGAATCCTATGAGATGGACATGAGCTGACCTTTGAGGTGGGCATTCAGACAGGAGTTCACTTGAAGGTTGGTGGAAACCCTGGTGCATTCCTTTTTACCTGTGTTGCAAAGTCCAGCAGAAGTCAGCCTCATCCATCAAACTGGAGCTTGCTCTGCTTCATGGCTCTCACGCTCCTGACCCCAAAAGGCTGAGCTCAGGCCACCAGTGTGGGCACCTTGCACCTCATGTAAAGGCTTGGGATCAGCAGATGGCAGATTCTGGAGGAAAAATACTAGTGAACAGAAGGTCGGGTAGCTTCTGGCAGTATCAGGGAATGGATGAGGAAGGGGTTTTCAGGAGAATTTGGGTGAGCAAGCAGTGCCATTCTCCCCAAGCCATCCTGATTTTCCACTTGCTGTTTGGGGGTCTGTTCGTGGAGATCTGCTGGAGTGTGTCTATCTGCATCTGTCTCTCTCTTGCAACATGTGACAACCAACCAGCTCTTCAGGTGCTATCAGGCAACAACAACTAAGCTCAGCAGAAGCACAGCAGTCCCCACCAGCAGCAGAGCTGGTCCTCCAGGATGCCTCTCCCAGAGAAATAGCACAGCTTGCTCTTTTGGAAGCAGCACTGTTGGTAGACATACCCTTGTTTACATTTCTGATACATGAGGGGAACATTTCCTCTCCTGGCTGCTCCTTGCCCCATGCAGCAGGGATGCTCGCAGCAGAAGAGGGCACATGGGACAGGATGCAGGATGCTCTCCTGTACCACAATCCCAGCCCTCCCACCGCACCTTGCCCAGAGCCGGGGCTGCTGACAGAAAACTCTTCTCTCAGTGGGCTAAGCTGGCTCCCAGTCAGGGCAGCAATTCCACTGCTGTAACAAGTATTCCCAAAATGAATCAGTCAATCCGAATGGCATGCTAAGCAGATCCTGAAAGCTAGGGCAGGTTTGGTGACTGCTGTGTGCCAGGAGCCCCGCTGTGGGCTGTGAATGCAAGGGGCACCCAGACAGGTGCAAGGAGCAGATCTGGACCCTGCATTCGCTCTGATTGCAGAGATAGAGAGCAGTGGGTGCTTCGGGGCAGCTGCTTCCCTGATAAAACTCCTCCTGTCATGCAGCAGAAATAAATTTGCCCCTCTGGGCCAACAGGTCCCCAGTGTGGGAAGTTCAGGAACCTCCCTGAGGAACAAACAGACATTTCCAACAGCAACAAAATATACATAAACATTTTAAAAGATCACTTTAAAATTCCGGCTCTTCCCCTCAGCTGCTTGCCACCACCCGATTTCTAAATGAGCAGGATTTCTCCTGTGTTCAGCTTCATACATATAGATATACACACATAAGCATGCCCGCCTCGTACTCAAAGTACTCCCCATCTTCAAGTCAGTCTCAGCTGAGTTCAGAATTAGATCCTGACTCCACTTCATAAACTTGCCCTCTCTGTTAGTTTCTATAAAGCCATTTCAACCCTGAAGGAGCTGGCATCTCACATTCCTACCGTCTGAATGTACAGAGCAGAGGAGTAAGGAACAAAACAGTGGGGGTGAGAGGGGATGTTCTGATTCTTCTCAGTAACATGATACATCGTGGAGTTAAATACCAACAAAATATTCAGTGTTAATGTTTAATATTGCTGGGAACTTGTCACCTCCACTTACCGTCTTGGAGCTGCCATTCTCTCGCAGACTCCCACATCTGAGCTCTGGGCTTAACGTGCTTTCAGATTATGTACTAGAAGGGGAAAAAGAAAGAAAATCCAAGAAGTAGGGAGAGTCAGTTACTCTGTTTCAGCTACAAAGTCAGGTAGGGATTTTTTCCTTTTTCTGTGTGCAGGAATAAAATTACTTCACATGGCAGAGCTCCCGAACGGCTTCTTTTCGGGGGTTACCTCTTTTATTCACCCTTCTATAATGTCTGTGAGATGCTCTTGGACATATGCAGATTTGCTTTGCTGTGCTGGGTAACCAGTCTCATCCCCACTCTTATCCACCATTACCAGCTAGAACCTACACAGCTGTTCTGCAGACTCAGGAGCACAGAAATTGGGTGATCTGGGGACAGAACAGCTCCTAAAATAACATGAATTAAGACTTTGCCTGCCACACTTTAAACACGACTTGAGGCTGATCTGCCTCGTGAGGGTCCTGTTGAAAAATGCATGGTTGCTGTTTCACAGAGCTCGTTTCCAACCCAGGGAGTATTTCTTGGTGCAGCTTGATGCCATCCCAAATGTCTCTCTTTCACCGCTGGAAACTCGGGCACCACAAAAACAAGAAGTCAAACCTCTTTATGATCAGTGGAAACACTCTGCATCACACTGCAAACAGAATCAGGCCATCGTGCCTGTCTGTCTGCTTTCTGTAAAATGACTTATTATCCCTCTAGGCTGAGTGGTTAATGAAAATTCAAACTCTTCTAGCTTATTCCAGTTAGGAGGAAAGATGGGTAACACAACCATGTATCTCTGCTGCAGTTGTGTTTATTTGGAAGGCTGTACAAAACCCTACTTCTTTAAGCACAGGAGGAGCCAAAATAACAGCAAAAAAAAAAATATATTTTCTCAACCTCCTTCTGTCACAACCTCCACCCAAAACTGATGCCAATATTCTGCCAAAACCATCAGACTCTGTTCAAACTTTCTTCTGCTTTTTTTGAGCTGTGTTATTCCCTCTACATCTTCAGGTTTTTTTTTTCCCTACAGCAACAAGCATGTTCACCACACCCCTGAAACAACACTCTGAAGCACCGCTGTGCAGAGCAGACAAATCCCTAAAAAACACCGGACTGCCTTTTGCAGGGAGCTGGAGAGGGGGAGGTGAGACATGCTTAATGCCTCTTACAGCTCTGTTAAATGAAAGATGCCTCTAGACTGTCTTTCTCACGAAGGCTTAACCCAGCTGTAACAACACTCCCCACATTTGTGTAATTCTTGCAGCCAAAACTTTTGGCTAAATAGCAAACAAGCAAACAAAACCAGGTGAACTTAGATTTTTGTGGTGTTTGGCGGCCAGGTCCATTAGGTTTATGACACTCGGGGATGTGCTGTTATCCTTCTGAGCCCGCAAACAAGCCGTGGCTGAGGGAGGATTGTAAACTACCTCTGCTTCTCCCATGCCTTTCGGCATCACTTTTGTTTTGAGCACGATCCAAGTGCCACTTCACTGCTGATCATTTGGATACCAACCTGCAAAACATCCAGAGGGGTCAGACCAAATCACCCAGAAAGCTGTCTCTGGCAGCCAGTGAGAGCAGATGCTTCAGGAAATGTGCAAGAAAAGGGCAAATTCAGACTCATCCTTCCTCTGCCATAGGCTTCCAGCTTCTGACAACCTGTACAGAAGGATGTCTTTGTATGGTTGTATTTAATATCCCTCATGAGTCTTTTCTGGAAAAAGATCTGAATCTGTCCAATCACTTTTTGATTGCATTTTGATTTTGGCCTTCATGGCATCCTCTAGCAATCAGCTTCATGGTTTAATTATGTGTGTTTGTTAGAAATTTGCTGCCTGATAACCCAAAAACAAACCCACCCTGAGCTATTGGACATTTAACAAAATGCTGAGAAATAGTAAATACTCGTTCTTTGTTCATCTTCTCTCTGACATAAATAGTTGCATTTCTGTTTATCATGTTTAATCAATCTTACTCCCTCAAATTTATGCAATAAATTTTCAAACCTGTTTATACTTTTGCCATCTAAATATCCTGTGGCAATGAGCTCCCAGTGCTAGGCTCTTCTGGTGATTTCTTTCAATCTAAATTCACTCCTTGATTAATTCACTGGGTATCCCATTTGCACTGCCAAGAATAGTAAATAATCCTTCTGTTTATACCTTCTCCAGCCATTTGTGCCTTTATAGCAGCACGTTGCTGTAGTCCACCTTGGCCACAAACATCTCTCTCTGGACTGAAGTGTCCTGGTCTCTTTAATAATAGATTGCTACTAAACTTAACCGTTGCTGCTGGAAGAAGTGGTGAGTGCAAAGGCAGCTTCTGTGGCTGTTCTCAGGGTTTCATTTTCCTGCCTAGTTGACCTTAGACATAATGTCTTTCTGGAGAGTATTTAGGACATAGGACTGTAAGACAGAGAAAAAAAAAATGGGAAAGCCTATGTAAAGAGAATATTTTCTAAAACATTTTGGGCAGGGGAGGAAGTGAACTTTATTTGCCACTTTAAGAAAAAAGATGTGAGAAATGTATTCTTAAATTACCTTTAAAAGTAGCACATGCAAAGTTTTGTCAGGCATTAATCTGAAATAATCACCAATCTTTTTTTATTAATGAACTTGGATCAGAGATGGAGCTATGCTATACTTAAGAGAGCTGCTGATTGCTCTTCTGTTTACATATCTTTAGAGCAAGGGAAATGAAAAAGTGGAAAGTATCAATATCACTGACTTGCAAACAAAAAGGAAGGTCGAGATGGAGAAGTTTGCACAGAAAGGTACAGAGAGTATACAGTGTAGATGCAGAAGCTATTCATGTTTCCAGGTAGACAGAGAGACTACATATCAAATATTACACAGTGACTCAAAATATTTTTATATTTGCCTGAAATAATTTGGAAGAAAAATCACATAGTACTTTGAATTTGGAAATAAAAGTACTTCCATGGAAGTATTTATGAAAAAATACTTCTGAAAGGTTAAACAGCACCAAGAGCATTTTGAATGGAATTCCAAAATTATTCCACTCTTTATTCCTAGAAAGAGTATTTCACTGCAATTTCATTTCAATTTTTGCCAAAATTTCCAGTGTGTATGCATTAGGTTTTGAGATACAATATAGAGAAATCTTATTCTGACAATTTTTAGGAATCATCTAGGCTAATACAACCTAATTTATGCTAACACACTAGGGATACTGATAGTGTTTATGGCTGTTTCTGAATCAGTTGTGACAAAAACTTTGAGGTTGTACATAGGAGCTGGAATGAGCAAGGAAATTTCTGCCTTGCTGTAGCCCTATAACTCAGTTACAACTGATCTATGACTGACGCAAGATTGCCTTGAATTCCTTGGTTTGTAGTTGCCAATTTCACAGTTTTGATGAATATCCGTGGGTTCATGTTTTCTTCATGAGCTGCTCAGAGACATATTCTCTCGAGTATTTGATCATTCAATATTTAGGGCCTGAATTCCTGTGCGACGCTGGCTATGTCTTCCTGGCTGTGTGATGCAATTTTTAGCCAAAGAAATAGAGGCTTGAAGAAACCACCTAAGCTCCCTCAACAAAGACAGAAAGATCTCCAGCAGCCACTATATCCCAATTTAAACCACATACCTGTGGGAGGTGGCCTAAAATGCCGTGAGGCTTTGCTTCTCTCAGCTCACTGCAGCTGGACATTATTTAGCTCAGGCAAAGCTACCCCACCATTTCACACATGGGATGTGAAGGAGATTGCTCACGTAGATGGTCCCCAAGGGTATGGGGTTAGGCAGATTTATTTAAAACGGTTCACAGGGCTGAATGCTTCCCATTGACTTAGGCTCCTTAACTTAGGATGGCTGGGGCTTGACTTACAGTCATGATTCTCCCACTTCAGTTCAAGGGCAGAGAGGCATAGCTGATGGTGTCAAAACAAAGCACATACATGGAGCAGGTTTAAGCAGATGTTTTTTGTCTGGCATTTTTATGGTCCACATTGGTTACTGCAACTGGGCTGGCACAGAAAAACTTGGGCCATGAGCCTGATGGTTAGGTGTGTTGGGCTAATGAAAATACACCAATCTTCAAGCTGAACAGCAAAGTTTGGCCCCAGATATGTCAGCACTGATGTGACAGCACTGGTGGGAATAGAAGCACAGATCAGGCCTTAAAACTGTTATTTATGCTGTGCATATATTCTTATTTCAAACTGGGAGGCACTCACTTCATCCTGGCTCTGGCCCTACACTTTCTTTCCCGCTCGAGAAATGGTGAATATTGCCTGTAAGAGGCAAACATTCGGGGATTTCGAGACTTGCATGTATTTGATAGCCCATTTTCTGAAAACAAACAAACAACCCCCCCTCAAAAAAAACCAAAAAAGTTTGAACAACTCTCATTGGAATTCTGAAGGGAAAGCTAAAAGAGACGAAAAGGCAGCCTTACTGACCATTAATGCTGTGTGGGAGGAGAGCTCTGGCACCCTCATGTTGGTGGGCAGTGACAACCCCTGTCTGTCAATGCTAATGTGCCATGAGGAGAGAAATGTGTCCCTCTACAAATCCAACTGTGTCAGTGATTTGAAACGAACTCATCACCAGAGGACACGAGTATGAGAAGCATTTTGTTTTGCAGCCACAAATAAGATAGAACAGAAAACCAACAAAGCAAGCTCTGTGGTGAATCGTTGCAGCTCCATGGAAAATCTGGGAAAAATATGGAAACTCTTAAAGTAGGAACTAAAGGGGGAAAACCTCTGCCAGAAGGAATTACCATTCATTTGGGAATTACTGTCAGCACGCTGGAGGGGAACACCTGGAGGAGGATGAGGAAGGCTTTAGTGAGGCCACTGAATGAGCAGAAGGGACAGTGTAATGAGGGGAAGATGGGCTGGAGGCCCATGATTTTGGCTCTCCTGTGGGTCACAGGATGTCCTTGGAGAGGCCAGAGACACCTTCCCACACACCAGGAGATGTGCTGCTGCACGTTGGGAATGGGATGGGGAAAGTGCATGGCATGGCAGCACTCTTCTTCCTTCTCCTCTAGGGCGTGCTGCAGTTGCTCTTGCACAGAGGGTTCTAGGATTATGGATTCACTTTTAGGGTGCTTTCCTTCACAAATTAGGCTCACATAGCCTGCCTGAGTGCCCATCCGTGAGTCTTCCCTGGTAACTCTTGAAGCCTTTTGTTTTCAGGCACATTGACAGAGAGGTGAGTTTTCAGAAATATCTCATCCCTACGGGTTTTGTGAAAATAAAGGACTAAGTAAAGGAGACCCTCTTCGCTTACCCTCTGCAGGACTGACTACAGGAGCTTGGCTGTTATTAGGCATCAGAAACCCACATGGATGAGTCCCTTCCTGGGCTTCATTGCTTCTGCTCCGCAGGAACTCACTCATGTATTAAGTGAATTTTCTCGTCCTTGCCTTTATAAAGCTAGTGCTCCACTGTAACAGGGATAATGACACATTTCGCCTGAAATGCGACGCTTATCAGAGCCTAGTTTGAAATAAAGATTATAAAAATGGAAAGTCTAGCAATTGTAATATCATCCATGGAGTGGAAGAGAAAGAGACAAACAGATATATGGGCAGGCAGACAGATAGATTTCTTAATTGAACTCTCTGCTTGGCTGTATTTCCTTTAGGCAAGAACCACAGGTGACTAACAATAAAAGACCATAAGGAAGAAGATGTAGGTTTTTTTAACAAATTTAACCTATCACAGACAGGCTTTTACACTTGCATCAGCCTATACTGAAAATCCCTAAATAATTCAAAGCATTCAAACGGTCTAACATTAGCAAAGTAGTATTCTCCCCACAGGTGCTTAAAAGTAGAAAACAAGGTGGCAATATTTTCCTCTTTTAAAATACTAATAATATTTCATTCCTCTGCTCCAGAGCACTTAATATCCCATAGAAGTCAATACCTACCTCACTATCTATCAATAAATGAATAATTACATTTCTGCCTATTCCCAGATGCTCTGAGACCATTTATTCTAGTCATTTAATCACAAAGCTGTTATTGCAGGGGAAATTCGTGCAGACGTGAATACATAAAGCCCAAAATAGAGAGCTAAGCTGAGAACTTCACCATAATAGCAGTCTCTTCCAAAGCAAGCTGCTGCTCACTTTCCCAGGAGATGTAGTAGGTATCTCTTCACTTTTCAAAACAATAACTGGCACTGTAAAGCTCAGTCAGGCAAAACAAAACTTCACTCACTTTGCTTTTCCACAGTCAACATTTGAATGCAACAGGGAGTCCTTGCTGGTCTGATCAGGAACTCTCTCTTTGCCTGTCAAAGGACCTGGGGACCCAGAATGTCCTCACACTGGAGCCTCCATTTGAAAGGGAATTGTATAACAAGACCCATCTGTCTCTATAGAAAAACTTGTTCATCTCAAATCAGTGCTCTTCTTTTGTGCTTTTTCGAATGACTGTGCATCTGGGAAAACTGAAAATATTCATCTTCACCTCATGTAAGCTTTGGTTTACCCACAAGAGCGTCACTCGTCCCAGTTTGTTCACTGCCCTTTTGATGCCATGTGAGTGCTGTTAGGAGACCAGAGATATGCACATTAGAGGCAGGGGGTGAGGGGGCGAAGTATACACATACAGACAAGACATAAGATTTAGAAGAAGAGTCTAGATTTGGTGTGAAAGTGGTGGCCTCTCATTCACTACATTAGCACAGTTCTCCTCCACTACCTTGGTGAAAGCCTTGCAGATGACTAAATTAGGCTATGTCCAAGTCAAAACACTTAACAAGTATTGACTATATAAACCTCCTTCCCACCTCAATTAAATACGTGCTTTCTGTCTGTGAGAAGCATCAGACGACTTGCCAGAGTTCAGAAAGCACCGTATGTTCTCCCAGCTCCCCATCCTATGCAAACCTGTTCTTCCTTCCAGACAGGCTGGGTATGTTTACCATGTCTCTACCTTTGTTTTTGCTCACCTTCCATCCCTACAGGGAGCCCTCGAGCATGTCTTTATTTGCACTTTGAACCTGTGCTTTCTTGCACGGCTGTGCTTTAGCCCAAGCTGGGACCTGATTGCTTTAGGGGAGCCAGGGATGAGATTGCCTGAGCTTCAGTAAAGCTTCAGTGCCTTTGCCCACAGCTCCCCCACTCACCCCAGCACACCAGGTTCTCCTGCAGTTGATATCAACGGGAGGAAAAGAACCCTCCAGCAGCTCAGAGCAAATGGTGTGCAGCACAGACGCCCACGGGCAAGTGCGAAACAGTGTGATCAGGTTAATGTGGACTGAACGTAGCTTTCGACAGCAGAGACAGCAAAAGCCTTGATGCATATTCTAATGTGTACCATGAATGTCTCTGAATGTGTAGATGGTTAGTGTGCCAAATTTAGCTTTGGGAGGTGTCTTGCATCCTATAAATGCTAGGTTACAAAAAACATTGAGACATGTATGTATTTGTATAAATACAGATGTCTGGGTGTAAGAGTCTGTCCGAAGGTCCTTTGTGAAAAATAACAGCCTGGGATGGCTGGATGGATAGCTGACTAACTAGCTAGCTAGCTCTACACATCCTTGAACTGTAAAGAAAAGAAAAAAAGAAAAGCCTTTAAGCTACACTCATCCTTTAACACCAGCTTGACTTGTAGACCCCTAAGTACACTGGGAGGGCTGCAGCCACCTCAGGTTCCATCAGATTTCCTTTTCACGGAGCGTGTGGCTCCAGATCCTGCTCTGCAGGTCTCAACTCTCCCAGCAGAACAGGGGGATGTGGTGGGTCAACTGGGTAGCTTGGCCCTCCGTTATTTGGCTTTAACCTGAGCAGCAACAGCAAAGCTTTGGTGGATATGCTTTCAATGGTAGCCAGGTAAAGAGGAACTAATGATAATGCAAGAGCCAGGAAAGGCTTGGCAATGTCTTTATCTAGTCTCTGTGGTATCCACACTAACACATATTTTTCAAGGGTGAACCTGAACCCATCCTGTTGCTGTTGCTCAGTATCCAGGCTGTGCCCTCCGCAGCTCACTGGCAGGTCAGCAGCAGCCCTTACATCCCAACAAACACATGATCTTGCTCTGAAGACAGAACTGGACAAGAAGGTCCTTTCTGACCTATTTGCCTGTGTGAAGTTCAGATAAGTGTATATTTGTGGCATTCTCAATCCCAACATGGACAGTGCCCTGCTAATATTGAGTCATGGCAGGATACCTGTGACTCAGCAGAGAATTAACATCCGATTTGCAAGGAAGGAATTCTCCTAATATGAGGAGACTTCTGAACAGCTCAGGCCAGCTCTCTTCCCTGCCATCAGTGTCCACATGGATGGAAAGAGAATAAAGAAAATTTCAGGCACAGCTGAAGCTTCACTACTCCTCCTTGGGAGCATGTGGCAGCTCCCATCTGTGCTGAGTGCAGGCTAGGAGACCAGGAGAGCCACCATGTCTTTGCGAGGCCATAGTGCTGCTCCAGCTGCAGAGGGCAGTTTGGCACAGGGGAGACACACCTGGCCTGTTGTCAGGAGCTGGGAGTTGATCCCAGTCCAAATTCACTGTTGAGATAGCAGATCAAGACTAACCCTACTCAGAAATCACCACGCTGCACAGATCTGTCTGCCTGTGGGATTTGTGCTAGCTTGATGAAAGGGTTGGCTCCTATCCTCTGCTGAACTCTCACGGTTCAAAGTTGTGCTGGCTTTTTTCTGTATCCTTTGGGGTGAAAAATGTCTTGCAGCTGCTGCTTATAATTCTTTCCCCAGTGTTTCAACATTCTCCAGATGAATGTTACCCAAAGCAGTGCTCCAAGAGACTGCAATCATGATTGCCAATAGCCAACATCCAAACTAAAAATAAAAAGCCACAGCATGGGACTGAGACACAAGCAATACATCTTCTGGCAAAAGTCACCAATCACTGGAAAGAAAAGGACTCACCCTTCCAGTCCTATCTTCTGTATGCTTAAAGAAGCTGCCACCTATAACCCTCCTCTTCTGATGTCATCAAGAAATCAAGATGGCTTGCAGAAAGCACTAAGTGAGCTGACCTTTCCTCTTGCCAAGTGTCCATGTTTCAGATCCATGAAATTTTTGGCCGGTCAGTAAATACAGTGGAGGGAAAGACAAGATTTTTCAGTGAAATGTACATTTGCCCCTTGGAGGAACCTCGGTGGCTATTACAAAATACTTATTTTTTGCCCCAGAGCTAACAGACTATCCTTTTTTTTTCCCCCTGGTGCTTTCAACAGCCATTTTTAATGGTGGTTCATTAGACTGAAAAGATCCCACTACAGAAAGGAAGGAAACCTAAGGAAAATATTTTCTGGGAGAGAGCCACAGTTCCTGCCTTGCTTCCTCCCGGCAGCCACAGCCCAGAAGGGAGGAAGAACGGCCGATGACAATGCCTGCAGGAGCACCAGTGTGTGGGTGAGGAAGGGGGCAGGAAGCAGAGCCCATGGGCTGCCTTTTCCCTGTGGACGTGCTCAGTGCAGTGGGTGTTTTGGGGGGCACAGCAGAGCCATGCTGCAGGGGAGGGACTCACTGGTCCAGGGACTCACTGGTCCCCTCGATACCAGGGAACATCAGCTCCAAGTCTTCAGGTTGCTCTGCCTTACACCACGTGTGCCACATTGCCAGCCTGGCAGAAAGAATGACAAGCTTGCAAGGCTTCTCAATTAGCTCTCCAGTACGGCCCAGGAACAGAGACCTCAGGATTTTGCCCTGTGTATTAAATTTTGCGTATCATGCCTGAGATGGGCTGTAATATTTATTCCACTCTTTCTGATTAGTATTTAACACACAAGGAGAATCTGTTCATTTGTCAGGCTGACCTTGCTCAGAATGGAGTCTAGAGACCAATCCTTTACATGCTGCCAGTAGCACATATACTTTGGCTAAGTAAGAGTGTTTCATGGCAACGGATCCACCAGTTCACTGCAGCATTTGGGCTGATCTTAGCCCCAGATTTTACAAATTTCAGTAACCTCACAAGAAAAAGACACTCTAAAAAATAACTTGTCACTCTTACCCTTGTGAAAATAAATAAAAGGCCACATCTTTGAACAGCAGTAGTGAGATGTTTTGTTTGCACTCATTTACCCCATGCCTGGGAGACATGAATTCTCAATCACTATTGCTACACAGTCTAAAATGTAAAATAAAGTGCTTCATGTGAATAATAATAATAATTGTTTCAAACCAGACACTAAATCCCTAGTTGAGAAAGGATAGAAAATTGCCTTTGAAACAAAATAAAATTGGCTCAAGAGGGAAGAAAAAAGATTCTAGCTCTTGTTTTTCATTTTTCACAAGTCTCCTGAGCTCTCCATCCCAGTCTGGGCAGTCCTGAGCAGATCATTATCCTGACGTCTTGCTCCTTGGGGGAACCACAGATCCTGGCACATTCTCATTCAATTGAAAGGATCTGTGGTTAAAACTGTAACACCTGGGTTGGTTTGATAACTTGTGGCCCACTGTTTTTTAAGAGGTTGCAGAGCTAGAAATATGTTGTTTCAGGGAAGGACTTTACTGCCAAGAGCAAGCAGCTGATAAAATATTATTTGATTCAAGACTAGAAAGAATGGAGTCTAGACATTCCCTTATTAAAAAATCAGAATTTTTACTTAGCATTTCCTCTCTGAACTGTGAAGTGATGAGTATGAGAAATAAGTGTCTAATATCTCAAGTCAAGAGTCAGTCCCACCTTCAGCCTTTTGGTCTCTCAGAGGTTTACACAGGTCCATGTTTTTGAAGACATGCCTCCTGGGAAAAAACTTAGAGATAATATTTACAAAGTCTGTAATTGCTTTATAAGGGGATCCCTTCTCACTTGTGATAAGACAACGGGATTTCAGGCACAAGAAGGAGAAGCAAAAAGTTTCAAATCTGAATTAGGAAAGGAGCAGAAAAACTTTTATTTAGCTGATGTAGTGAAAAACCTCTTCTCCTTGGTCATTGACACACAGTACCCATAAAGAGCTTTCCTGCATATACTGCCAGTGAGAAGCACTGAGTTTACAAGTTTTCAGGTTGGTGGGGCCCATGTGAACCATAGGAAACTCAACTTTTGGTTAAAAAAATTGTGGTACTTTTCTTGAAGGTGTGGGAATTTCCATTAACTTTGCTGGCCAGATCAACACCATTGCAAGGAGGTAGAAGGGAAAGGTTGTGTCCTTCCCCACTTGTTCCCACTGGAGGCAGCATCTGAAAAATCCTTCCCTCCCAAGAACAGCACACACAGGATTTGGGTAGATTCCATTTCCAAAGAAATCCTAGGAGAAAGAAATGAAAATCAATAAAAAGCAAAAGAAACAATATCCAAGATGCACGTCTGACAGGTATTGCATGCTCAGACCCAACAGAGCATTTAGACTTTTATCTCTTATTTGTGCTCATAGGCTGCTACAAACAGAAAGAAACAGAAGCCTCTCTGAACCAAAACCACACAGAACAAACTCACAAGAAGCAAAATTATTTTTATTGTCTCTAGGCCTGCTTATTTAGTGACACTGTAGGCACACGTGGTTAGTTCAACCCCCACAAAGACAGCACCTGTGCCCTGCTAAGCCTGCCCCTAACCTCACAAAACAACATCACACTAGTGTTCCATTGACCCAACCCACCTCTGCTGAAATTTCAGGCAAAAACCCTTGGATGGACCATCCTATGAGGCAGGGAAGCATCTCGCCCAGCTAATGTGAGTTCTGCCAGACTGTTCAGCTTGGGCTATTCTGATGAGAATCAGAGGATAACACATTCTGAAAATCTGATTTGGGTGCATGGTTTTCACAACCAAGAGGATGTTGCTCCACAAAAATAGCTTACTGTATATAAATACTCCAAAAGTAAGTGTCTGATCAAGATATGACTGCTGCTAATATTTTAGGCACATTGGCTATGTCCAAATTCACACTTGCCAGACTACATGATTATCAAATCTTAAAGCAACCAGTGTTTCTAGTCATACTTTGTCCTAGAACATGATTATCAGCTCATATCTCTGCCTTATTTACACTGGAATTTGAAATCACATTTGCAAACATATGGTAAGCTCCTTGGCTAAAACCAGGCGTCAGCACACATTAAAACACCTTCATTCTGTCTGGAATATTCTGCAGCACTTGAACTGCACGATGGTGCCACAGCAGCTTCTGGCCTGAGAGTGCTGAGTGCTGAAGCAGCACAGGTGAGACACGTTTCACACAACTGCTGCAGGTTTCCCCAGAGATCAGTACAGCACGTCTTCCAGGCTTCTTTCTCCCATAAAGGTACAATGGAGGGGACAGGCTGTGCTTGTGCCCACTTTCAGCAGGCCAGGTGAAGCGCAGAAGTTCCAGTGGCAAGAGAAGGAGCTGCCAGAGTAGCAGGAAATTCCACTTTTCCTAGTGTCTCCTAATTAGCACTATTTCTGGAGGCAGAGAACCTAATCCCAGGGTGCAGGAGGGAACTGATTATTGAAGGAAGACATTGTCTGATCCTGGTTGGCCACTCTTTTCCCTGCTCTGGCATAATCAGACTCCGTATTTCTCACTCAGAAACAAACCAGCTGGGGCTCAGAGAAGCACTCCTGCCCAGCTGGTGTTGCTTGATGGGACATCCGTGCACGAATATCAATGGTTTCATATAAATACAAACACAGGTGCCACAGGGGAGCACTGCTCTGCTTGGGAAATACATCCCTGTGAGTGCTCCAAATGCCTGCTCGTGACGTGTCTGCAGCCAGCAGTTCAGCCAAGCTGAATACATCTTACTGCTTGTCAGATGGCACGATATCCCGTCTCAGAGATCACGTTTGCCTCCCTAGGCCAGGGATTATCAGCCCAGCGAGCCCATCATTCCCACACTTTTAGGGGACTGTTGCCTTTTCTCAAAGCTCTCTCCCTGTCTCTCACAGATGCCATGAAGTCTCCGCCTGCAGCTGGGGCAGCGGGAGGCGTTTCCAATGGCCCTTGGAAACATCCTTGCCTTCCCCTGGCGCCGGCCCACCCCTGGCAGCTCCGAAGTGGCCCGTAACACAGCCCTGGTCACTCCTGCCGGAGCTGCTCCGAGCAGGGCAGCCCCAGCCCCGGCCGCGGCTTCCCCGGACCCTCAGACCCCACCGACTGCGTCTCCTGGCGCGGCGCTTCCAGCGGCAGCCGCGCCTCAGGAAAAGCACCGCGTGAGCCCTCCTGTCAGGCGGAGAAAGGCTCGGGAGGCTGCAAACGCCACCAAAGGAGGCCGTGTGCATCTTATCTGGCATGCCAGAATGCCGCCTTTATGAGCGGAGCCCTGTATTATCAGAAAAGAGGCTATTTTCGGCTTCTTAGCTCACCCTCCGGAGCAGTGGGTGACCGGTGCTGCAGGAGCTCATTTAGGAGTCAGGAGATAGAGAGCCACAGAAAAGCAGCCGGGGATTTCTGGGAACGCGGGGTCAGCCTGCATCCGCACCCGCCTCTCTGCATGCTGCCAGCGGCAGAGCAGAGCAGGCGCCCTGCAATAAGGCAGGTGCCATCAAGTTACGATAATTTAAAACATGTTTTGCCTAACCTGCTAAGCTACTGTTCTTCCTCTCCCTCCCTGCACCAGAGAAGAGAGGGAATGCAATGGGGATAAATAGACATAGAAGGTATTATTTTAATACCAGGATTAAATTAAATTCTGCTCAAAAAAGTTAAATAATTTACCTTGTTTCTATGCATGGTGCACTAATAAATACACTGTTATAGAATAATTGATTTTTTGACAACAGGAAACAGCTGATAAAAGAAAACCTCTTTTGTTTTGGGTTTACAGACCATTTCCCATGTGTTATGTTTGCTTTGGCTGTCTCTCTGGCATCCGCTGGTAGAGATGAGAATGAGAGGAAAGCAAGGGTGTTGCTCAAAACACAGGACCCCAAAACGTCTTTGCTCCTGTTGTCCCCTTCGTAAGCGCAGCAAAGATCTTTCTAAACACTTTTCCTCCTCCACAAAGCTTTTTAAAGGTAACTGTGTGAGACAGCTGCCCCAGGAGAGCTCCAGAAACTCTCTGGAAATGCAGCACAAACTTCCCAGCAACACACAGGCTAGGAAGTCCATAGTCTGGAGACAGAGGGGCAAAAAATAGAGATTAGCCTAAATAAACCAATATGCAATTGCTCCCATGTGATACTATGCAATCCTTTTGTGCGTGGCTGGTGACTTTATTTCCTAAAGGAAGCACTCCTCCATGACTGTCACACTTGTGTCACTGCCTGTCTAACCTCCATTTCCCTACTTGAAGAGTGAGCTTCCATGTATTTTGGGTTGTGCACGTCCCTGCTCTGCTCCCTGGCTGGAGGGGCCTTGCAGATTCCCCTTCAAGGCACCACAGGTAAGGAACCACTTGCTGTGAGCTGAGAGGTTGTACCTCTGCCCTCTGCTCCAGCATTGGGCAAATGAGGCAGCCCAGTGCCTGAGGAGCCTGGAGTCCATCACCTCAGACAGGGCTCATGAAGGCAAGGAAGAAGCATTTCTTGTGTTTTCTTGATGATGAGCAAAGAGGCTTTGAGAGTACTTCCTGTTTCCTTCTTACCTGAGGAACAGCGGGACTGCTAAGGCTTGCGGTGTTGTTTTGGTTCTTTCTTTTCCTCTAGAGAACCTTCCAGAGGTCTCAGAGATGGGAAAAAGCAGGATATTGAATGTTCTCTGCCCAATAATCCCTGGAGCCTGAAAGAAGGGCTCGTGTTCCCTAAGCTTTTCTGTGCTTGCTGGCTCTCAAGAAGGTCCTGCAAAAGATTTGACCTTCCCGTGAAGGCAGGAACCACCAAAAGGTGCTGTCAAAACACCTTTGTTTTCCAGGCTTTAGGGATTTTGAATATTGTGATGAGTGATAAAGTAACTGCACCATGTATTTAAAATTGTCTGAGATTTCCACTGTAGACCTTAAACACGGTGCTAAATAGGGCAAGCAAAAATAGCTGTTACTTTGACAAGTGCTTATTTAAAGCTTGTTTTGTCAGCATTGCTGCCCTGGTTATGACAGGGAAGTTGTCTAGAAATTGCATAATTACCAATATTAAAGGAAAAGCAAAACAGCACCACACAATTCAATAACAGAGCAGGTCACGTTTGCCATGGCTGTTGCAGTGTCTATTAAGGCTGCAGCAGCTCCGTCTCAATCCATGGCCTCAGGAAAATGCTGTGCTGCTGCTCCTGTTCCTTGTCTGCTCTCAGCCCAGGAGATTACTCTGCTCTGGGCGCTCAGATGGCCCCAGTGGAGAGTCAATAAGGACTCTATTTTCTTGCTCAACCTCATGCTGCTGAGAGAAAGCAGCATTACTGCCTTTGCTGCTCATTCTCCAAGCGTCCAGCACCTGTCAGCGGAATCTCAGTGGACTCCAATATAATAGGATTGGGGACTGGAGATCGAGGGGAGAAACAGCCCAAAAACATTAGGTGCTCCTTTTTGCACGTAAGAAATTTGCAACGAGTTCAACACCTGGGCTTCCGTGGAACAAAGAAAATATTCAGTGTTCTTTCCCTCTGTCAGCTTCCTCTTGCTTTGTCTTTCCTCATAGTTGAAAAGAGGTGAGAGAAGATGATCAGCTCAGAGATGCTTTTTTAGAGGCTTGATTTCAGACTTTGTGTTGCTTACATAGCACTCATAGCCCTTCTGACCTCCCGGGGCATTTTCAGAGGGCTCTTCCTTCTCTTTTCTATGAGCTCAGCAGGTCAATCAAAGGGCCTATCCGTGTGATTGGTGTATCTGTGCAACAGTAGAAGGAAACTTTGCAGCAAGCTCCACATCACCTTTTCCCCACCTCTTTCCCTCCCAAGGTTTATTGCATGTACCAGAGCAGATTTCTCCCCACCAAAGTGTGTTACACGTGTCCCACTTATCTGAATGCAAGCTTGGTATCGACGTGCCCTGCACTTTGGTCCTGCTCATTTGCTTTCAGGAAAAAACATAGGGAAAACTGAGCACTGAGCTCTGGCCTGCTGGTGAGGATCCTCTCTCCCAGTGCTGCTTGCCCAGTGTCTTGCCTGGGAAGAAAAAAAGTAGGCACCCTGGAAGTGACAGCTTTGCATTTAACATCCACCAGCGAACAACCTGCTTTAAGTGACTTAGTCAGCACCACATCCAGATGCAGTGGCAAGAGCAAATGTGCCATCCCACAGTCAGACTCCTAAGACACCATGTAATCCTCTCCCTTCTTGTAACCTGCTGCCTCATGGGCTGCACGTTTTTGTTTTCCAGCTGCAGGAGCACTCGGGGTGAGGACCCTGCAGCCAAGGACTCTCTTTACAATACAGTCTTCATTAATTTTAACAGCACAGACACCCTCTGCACTACATGAGCATGGGGACTTAGGGAAAAAAAAATTAACATCATCATTTAATTAAAGATGGATCATAATAATAAAATCTTCTCAAAGGGACTGCTGTGGGATCATGAAGAAAACCTTAATTGTGAAAATCTTCCTATTTGACTTTGAGTCTCTGATTTTTCAATAAAAACACAATTGTTTTAACAGTTCTGGCATGTAATTTCCTGTTTAAAAAAATTTAGGAAAGACTGCGGTGTTATCTTCAGCTTCACTGACACCTATACGTGCCATCAGTACTTGGAATCTCTTCTATTCAAGACTCTTCTCACTTGACCTAAAGGATTAACTGCCTGCAATGACAGGTCACATTCTAGCCTGCTCATTGCGGGCCAGATATCAGGGGAGTTTGACTAAAAGACTCTCCTCTGTGGTGAGCATGTGCAAACTAGCAAGTGCTAGAAATTAAATTTTAGTGAATTTAAAGTAAATTTTTTTTCATTATATTTTTCATATAATGGTACCAGACTTTCAGCTTCAAATGAGGGGCACTGCCAATGCTTTCTAAAGATAAAATTGCCAGCTTTTTCTTTTCCCTTTCTTTCATTACGTTTGGGAGAGCTGAAATGTTTCAGCTGAAACCACCAATATAAGATAAACCCAAAAAACACCCAAACAAGCAAACAAACCCCAACAACAACTACAAAACAAATTAAAAACCAGAACCAAACCAACCAAACAAAACAGCCAACAAACCATGCTTCAGAAGGCATGCTGAACAGTCAGAGCTTAACAAAAGTTACACAAAACTGATAGCAGGACCTTCTCATCCAAAACACTGTATGCCTTTAATAATCCATAGTGATCCCTGGTTGCTGTTGGTGTGCCTTGGCAGGCAGAGGATCATCAGCCTCACTTCTTCCAGCAAAGCCTTTTAGACCTACTGGTGAAAATGAACAAACTGTCATCATCGTCACCAGTCCCACTGACAGTGATTATTCACACCATCTGGAAGAAAAGCAGGGCTTTGTTCACACACAGGATTTCCTAACAAGGAACCTGTGTACGACATCCCATACGTAAGAGCAGAGCTTCCCCTTTCTCCTGGGCGGACAACCACGTTGCAGACCAGGCTCTGCCCCACGGGCAGCCCTTGCTGGGCGGCTGAAGGTGCTTTAAAGGTGCTTTAAAGGTGCTTTAAAGGTGCTTCAGCTCTGTCGTGCCAGGCACGTAGGCAGGGCTCAGCCCTCCTACTGCCAGGTGCTCTGAGCACCCCTTCGGTGCTGGGTGCAGGCAGGAGGGGACCAGGTCCCTCTGCCTCTGCTGGCATCCTACAAATGGATACCAGTGAAGATGTAAAATGCTGCCACTTGCACTTCTCTAGTAAAGAAGGATAAAAGCAGGTGCAAATAATACTCTCTTTTTTTCGGCACAAATCACCTGGAGAGCAGTCATTTGTCTGTAAATTATTAACAAACGTTTCCAACCAAGGCGAATCAAGGTGTTGTTTTTTGGGGTTTTTTGTGGGTACACAGATCCCTAGTTTTCTTTATGGTGCTTTTAAATGGAACAAAACAGAGGAAAACTGCTCAAGTTCAAAGTTCCTGGCGTTATTGTCAGTTTATTTCCATGAACCTGAATGCTGAATATTATGAAACAGCTCAGGAATGCTGGGCATAAAGGGAGATTTCCTTTTTTCCCCCCTTCAGCTGAAATATCTTTTGGCAATAAATCCCTGCCGGAAATGTGCTTTCCCTGATTCCCCAGCTTAATTAGCTCAAACAATGTAAGATATGTAACAGTGACCACCATGGGAAACCTGATAACAAAGAGCAGTGATACAATACAAGCCTCTCAAACAGATGCAGCCAGTACCCTGCTAAGACAAAAGTGGATTCAGTGTGGTGTCAAGCCTTTTCTTCCTTCTCTGCTGCAGGAGACACCAGCACTACGGTGAGACAAGTTAATCTTTGCCACATTTTTCCCCAGTAATGATCTAAAATTGCCAATTTCTCCATAGTACGCAGGTCACACATTAGTATTTTCATCAAGAAAGGGACAGCAACTAATTCTGCAGCTCCTTGGCACTCAGGGTGCATTTGCTGCTATTGCCATAGGGAAAACTATGAGAAAACTGACCCCAAAACTCATGTGGAAACGAGCAGCGCTCCTGACTGGCGTGACTGTGTGCCCTTATATGCTCCTCTCCGAGAGAGCTGAGGCTGCAGCTTCCTGTGGATTTCTTTGCTGGGCTGTATCCTCAGCAGCCCTGCTCCCATCCTTGCTGGGCACTCAGTCCTACCCCTGCATCATCCTTCAGCAATGGTTTGTGCAATGGACAGTAAGCAAGAAGGATGTGCTGTCTCAGGCTGTGAATATCCTTTTTCCTTGTGCGTTTCCTCACTGCTTTACTGCTAATGGAGTGAGTTCTCCAGGACCAACCCCTGCCCAGGGCTGGGGTACTGCAGTAGTTGCAAAGCTGAAGGAAAAGTGGAAGATCAGGAGCATGAGCAGTGGGTGAGCCAGGATGATGACACTGCAAATAGAAATACAGCCTCTCCTGCAGACAGGCAGAACTGGCACCCCACCTAGGTCAGAACAAAACTGATGAACAGTTGGGGTCTGGATTGGTGCCCACAGCGTGGACGGTCCCAGCACGTGGTAAAGCTGTTCTCCTCTGGTATTGTTAAAGATGCCAGAGGAGAAAAATTGCAATAGGCCTTTGCCTGTTTTTCCATTTACAGTTTATAATTTTTGAGTTCAGACATATTTATAGATTTCTTTTCACTTATACTTGCATTAGAAGCTTGAGTCTTACCACTTCTGCTCCCCAAAATACTCAGTGGACACCAGAGAACTGGCAATATTAAAATGTCACAGAGACACATGTAGGCAAGCGCAGCAAACATAGGAACAGGGATTTCTTAATCAGAGTGTTTATATTTGCTGCTTTTTTTGGTTTTGTCATTAGCTGTGTAACTCAAATGCCTTCCAGGAGAATGGCAAAATTACTTTGGCCAGGTCCACCCAGCAGAGCTCCATTGACTCAGCAATGTCCATCGGGGACATGAAACCAGTGGGGGAGCCAGCCTCCATCCATGCCTGGTGCTCCGGGGCCAGACACGCCAGCAGGGCTGTGCTTTACTGGCCCAACTTGTTTCACTTGTGCACAGGGCCAGAACTTCACTGCTGCTGAATGCCTGTGCCCTACCAAGACAGCCCTTCCCATACACACCTAGCTCTTCTGAACAGTCGAGAAGCAATAAATCCAGAATGATTCCTTCAGGAGGGCTTCTAGACAAAACCCATAAATGGCAAATCCAACCAGTGCAGGGCCTGACGGCTTGCATATTCCTAGTATAATATCAAATGGAGTTAAGAAAGCCCAACAGCCACCTCCTGATCTTCTTTGTTTGTTGTGAAGAACCAAAGGTCATGGGCTCACTTTTCTGCTGTGGGTTGTCTTTGAAGTGCGGGTGTCACCAGGGCTCTGCAGGGCCCCACGTAGAAGGTCCCATTTGATCCGAGTCCGTAGGTGGCTGGTTCTTTTTGGCCTCTCTGGTTATCACCTTTGTTTCACAAGGCCAGTTGCAATCTGACTGATCTGTTAAGCAAATTAGATTCATCCCTCTGGCTCTGCTAAAACTCAAGTGTAGCCCTCAGCTGGGTAAAGCACAGACACTCCAGCTTTATTTATATTAATGTAATTATAGATAGACCTATATTGAAATGGCCAACTTGCACTGTAGGCAGAATAAACAAATGCCTCTTTGGTGATCAGTGCATCATGGAGTTTTTTTAATTATAGCCTGCATGCTCACTCCAGACCATACCTAGAAAATGTGGCACTCTTAATTGTCAGAGACGGTAAATGTTGCTCATTTTCCAATATATCAAAGCAAGAGAGTCTACAGAGTATGAAATTATTTTATACACCAGGCATGAAAATATTTCATGCAGCTATTATTAAATCTCAGTCCCACAAAAGTCATTGGCAAAATTGCCAGTAACCAGGAGAGACAGCACTTTGGTCTAGCAGGCTACGTTTGCATATGTAGTGAACAAATGGGAGAAGCCTAAGGCAAGGAAAAGGAAAATATCAGGAATGTACAGGAGTACATCACTGAATCTACCACGTCAATAGTGAGTGCTGGGCAGCCACACATGGCCTGCATCTTGTTCTCTAAATGAGTCCCATACACGACTGCAGCATCACTTATAAAAAGATCCCACTTCACGGAGTCTTATTAAACACTGTTTACTAGGCACAGCTGTGCTTAATTTCTGTCTATATGGCCCTTGGTTTCAGCAGAGATTTTGAAGATGTTCCCATTATCACCGCAACTTTGGAAACAAAACTTACTTACATGAGAAAGCAAAGATGGAGAGCTCCTTCTTCATCAACTTTTCCAGGCAGGCAACCGACTACACTGGCAGTAGCATAACACCAAAACACTGTTTTTATGCAGAAGAGCTGGTGAGAACATTTTCTTTGGTTTGCCTCCAGAGGGGATGACAGTCTTCCTGGGATTTCGGCCTGATTGTTCACTGTTTTCTCAAAAAGAGCTCCCCCAGGGCTCTAGCAGAGTTTGGTTTGTAACTTCTGAGGCTCTGCCCCTGGAGATCTGCCAAGCCTCTGCGTTTGAGTGATACACACTCCCATTTAATGGGAATCTACTGCCCCTGTCCCAAACACACACTCAGTTTCAGGGAGCGAGTACCACTCTTTATTGGAAAATTTCTGCATCACAGGCACACAGCTGTTGCCTCTGAGCAGTCACAGGGCTGTGGGATGCATGGGCATGTGGCAGATGCCTGGATGCCTCTCGCCCAGCAAACCTCTGCATCCTATTGCTGGCATACAGGGTGGCTCTGAACCTCAGGGTCAGCGAGTTCATCTGGGCCCAGCCTGGCTGGAGCTGGTGAAGCAGCGAACTCTCCAAACCCCTGCACAGCACTCTGTCAGTGTCACCGGGCTTCCCGCTCGCTTGGCATGACGACTCAATTAATCCAAGGTTTTCAGTCTGTTGCCTGGTGTTTCGTTGGCTCAGGTTCGCTTGAACAGACGTCTCCATAAGGCCAGCTCAGGAAGGGAATGAAACATGAGCCAGAAAAAAAAGAGTGGTCGCTTAGGGCAGTTTTGCCAACCTAATAGAAATGTACACAGGGCAACTTCACCCCTCTCTAATTCAGCTGGTTGTACAAAGTGGAGAAATGTCAAAGAAGATTTTGGATACATGTAGATAATACGGTAAAAAAAAAAAAAAAAAAAAGCAAGAAATAGGTTCCTAATCTAATAAACACATATCAGTATTTAGCCACTAAATTACATGATGTGATTTTGCATCCAGAGGAATATCAATTGTTTTCTTCTTGAAGCTTGCAGCTGGTTAAAGGAAGACAAACGCATTGAATCATTCAAACTGACTTGTTTTACTGGGGAAAATAGAATATTTCAGTACTTCAGTACTTACACACTTAAATTTACAGAGGCTAGTCAAGATGAAGATCTGTTGCAGGCTTACAGATAATCTTTCTGGAGATACACACATCTTTGCCTGGTATACTTCTGATCTTTATTTACCATGCAGCCAGAAAAAACACTTTGCTTGCTGGAAAAGTGCAGGCAGCACTAAACTTGCACAAAACTTCTTCTCCGGTGGCACTACCATGGCACTGGTGCCAAAGGAGGTAGTGGCTGGTGTAGTTAGGAAAGAAGGCCTCTCTAAAACCAAGTTGCCCATCCGAATTTTTTCTGTCTCTCTGATTCCTCCCAAAGGGATTCCTAAGGTTTCATGAGAGCTATGCCTGTGGATATAAAATGGCTTGGCTCCTTCTCTATGAGCAGAAAGCCTCATCACGTCCCTGTAAGTTTAGGGTCTATCCCTAAGTATTTGCTGGGCCTAAACTCAGGAGATGGCCAAACAGGACTGACACAACATCAAGAAATAGGCTCCACTGATATGCCAAGGAGTCAGTCCAAAGTCTCTGAGCTGAACATCGCAATCTTTCCAAACATCAGGCTACAAATTATGTGGCTCATGGCTGTGCTATATATACATGTGTGCATGTATAGCTATTTTCTGTTACTGTCAGCTTCCATGTCTTTTAATAACTAAGTCTTCCACTCTGAAGGACAATCGATTGTCACAGACATTATTTTCAATGTGTTCAATTTGTTTGTACCTGTCTCCGGGTAACCCCAGGACTCTGTTCATACTGCTATCACTGTATTTTCAAAATTAAGTCTTTTCTCATGAACGCGACAGAAGGACAAAATCCATCTGCCGGACAAAATCACTGTGTGAATAAAGCTGAGGCTGTAGAATGATGCCAGACTGTATTTGCAGGAACATTTAAGCATTTTCTTAGCTCCCTTGGACCGTCTTGAAATTCAAGCATGTGCTTAAAACCCTTTGCACTATTGCGTTTTTCGAGGTCAAAGTGTTGACAGGGAAAGTGGCCAGAGAGCCGTACTCACCTAACGGGTCTTATAAACAACTCTAAAAATTTTGGTAGATCAAAAAGCCTTTCAGTAATTTGTTTTAACTGATGAACTAAATCTTGGTATTCCTTTTTGTCAGCTGACATTTTGAGTAACTCGTGGCCCCAAGAGAGATGGGATGACGAGAAAAATGAAGAATGCAGTTGATGAGATTCAGTGGCCTCAGCATGTTAAGTTGCCCCATGCGAGCAAGATGTTAAACCCCAAAGATATTTCAGTATGGACTGTGCAAGCTCCTCTTCCCTAGATCAGGTCTGAAACCAACACAGGATTCGCTGCCTTATGGCATTGTATTGACGCCAGCAGAGAGTAACCTTAAATAAAATAGGGTTCTCATTCTCATTCATTGAGTAAATGTCGTTATTACCTTCCAGCTGTTTGTCACCACCCATCTGCCAGGCTACCATCTCCTGACAACAAAGTCAACAGGAGGGAACTGGTGCCTGAGCCTCAGCCATTCTAATTTAGCCACTGCACAGTCTGGCACCTTAGCATGAGCCCTCCCTGCTTGGTGGCTTGAACTGAATAGACAATGAGGCACAGCCTGGTGTGGCTGAGGGGTGGCTACAGGCTACCCACTATTACTTCTGTCCCAGAGGGGTAACTGATGCCAAAGCCCCCTTCTTATGTAGGGGAACAAATATGTGTAAAACGCAAATGGAAAGTTCAGTGCCGTACTCCCAGCCACTGCCATTCAGGTAAATAAATGCAAATGTGATCGTGAAAATACTGTGAAAGCACCCAGAAAATAACCTCCCACTCTTCCTGGCTGGGTACCCAGCCCAGCCCACAGGAGTGGAACAAGCACCTGTGGGCTCCCAGTAGAGCCCTGCTACCAGCCACAGCACCCGCTGCTGAAGGCACAGCCAAACTTGCACCAGCAGTGGAGACTGCACCCAGAGGCTGCTATCCCAGTTCTGCAAGGTCCCACCCACTGCTGCTGTTTTACCCCAAATCCCTCCATTCCAGATGTGTCAGTTCCCATCAGGCCTTTCTCCCGTGCTCACCCATCCACGATGCCCATGGTAGCACTCACCCATGTTTCCAAGCCCAAGGCTTGCCTGTCAAGGAGACTTCTGCCAATTGCTTCAGAAAATACAATCCCAGACAAAGTTCTACAGAGGTTTGGATGCTGTCATATTTTCTGGAGCCATTACTAAAGAGTGACATAGAGGTTCTTACGGAACCCACATTCAGATTTTAAATATTCTTTCCATTATCCCAGCTCAAGCTCAGAATTTTATTATTGAAGTTTTATTATTGTAATATATTTTTAAATTATTCTTGTTCATTATTACTTAGCTGTATTGGTTACTAGGTTCATCACTGCTTGGAAACTTCCCTGTTAGATCTGGTCTGGATAAATATCAAAAGGTTTGGATGCTTTTCCAAAAGTTTTGAATATGCAAAATTGTCTATATTCCTGGAAAGGAATGGAAGTTAGCATATAAAAGAGGAAGAATCAGACAAAGCAGGGCAAATTAAAGGACAGACTCTAGTACCTCCCGTCTCTGGGAGAATTTCCTTAAAACTGAGACACGGCATCCTAGTGATTCTGTTCCTGCATAGCTTGTGTTAATCTAAAGTGTTTGTGTTGTGTCATTACCCTTTGTTATCAGGCTTTCTGTAATGGTCAGTGTTGCACATTTCAAGCCATGTGAGCTAATTAAGTCAGGAACCGCAATTTTTGGAGCCATATCATCATCTCAGACTCTGGCTGTGCTTTACACAAAAAGAAAACTAAATTCACTTTTGAAACTGGGTCTGGTTTAAGTCTTCACCCAGACATCCGTGTGAGGCCTCCTCAACAGAAAGACCTGGGGAAGGAGGAAGACCTTTGGTGGGAATCTTAGAATAAAATACCTATTGATGGTCAACGGTTTTCAGCACATCTCACGTGACTCCTCTGGAAGAAAGCTAAATGACAGTGTCAGAAGTACTTGTGTGTCCCTCCATGGCCAGTGGGGTGCCTCTATCCCCACTGCGGTGGTCCCCAGTGCAGTCGCACAGGAAACCTGCCCAAGGTAGCTGGGGCAAGGGAGCAACTCTCCCCTTACCACGCCACTTGGGCCTGGAATGGATTTGATTTTGGATTTAAATGGATTTGGTTGTGCCAAGGTCACACCAGGTCCTCTCAAACAGAACACTGTCACTGTAGAGTGGACCCCAGCAGAGCACTTGGCTGACGATACTGGGATAGCCCATGAAATGCTGAAGACTCTTAAGACAAAGAAAACTAAATCTGGGAAAATCTTACACGTTTTGTGTTAAGCTTTTGTACAGACAGGCGTGTGAGATGAGCTGGATCAACCCCGAAAGTAGATTTATCTGGAACAGTGAAAACTCTTACAACCAAATCTCTCTGTCTGTCTGGGGAATACCAACTTTAGCAAGAGCTGAAGAAGAAAGGGATGGGTCTTCATGTCATGGAGACAGAGTCGCTCTCTGGAGATCCCCTGTTACAGCTGATGAAGTTACACAGAACTGTTTTGAGAAAATTTATGCCCAATTCTATCCATTCACTATGGCTATAGAAGAACATTTGGACTTGAATCGAGTTTTTGAAGAGCCACTTTTGGAAGCATTCAGCTATTGTATCAGTTTTGCTTTCTGTAGAAGGAGAAGACCCATGAAGACTGGCAGTTTAAAATCCTTTCACCACAAACGCACACATTTTGGTGAAAAAGTTTGCACCAAAATTTACTAAGGTCTAGCATGATGTAAGTGAAACTGCTCAACTTCCTTGTAAATTCTGGATTTATTTTAGTTATTTCTGCCTAGGAATGCCAAGCAATTAACAGCACCATCCACTAAAGCACAAATGTTTATTTCACAAAACACTCAAGCAGAACTGTCATCAATTAACCATTTCAAATATCCCATAGCTTTTCTAGATTTTTTTTCCTGCCACACACACATATTTGATTCTTAATGCTGGGAAATGCTCCCTACCGAGCGATGTGCACGCAGAGATTATAAACAGTCACGGTGTGGTTTGCCTGCTGATACACAGTTAATTCTGCAGCCTCTTTCAAGTGAATTTACACCCTTCCATCTTCATGTAATGCCTTTGCATAGGAACTTGGGACACGTATCAGTTTGATTACACTAGAAAATGCAATCCAATCTGATGAATTAATCTCAAGTAGAGGAAATTTTTATGCCAGGACTCCTCTGCCTTCTAAAACGGAGCTGAAATGTGGATTATTTGTGTTTCATAATATCCAGGCAAAGCAACAAACTGTGTTAAACTTCACAAGGACAACTTTAATGGATTTTCCCTCTAGGTACAAGTAAGTGGAGAATTTTTCCATGTGTAACAGACACTTTCTTTTTCTGCAGCACTTTGGTAACTGACAGCATATTTGTACATATTATATTTGTATTTTAACTTTTTCAAGAACAAGACAAAATTGCTTGACCCATTAGAGAATGTATAGTTCAATTGGATTAATTTTTCAGTTTACATCAGTGGCAAATCTAGTGTAAAATAATTCACATATAGCCACATATAGCATTCTGAGTTAAGAATTAATTGTAATTACTAAATTATAGTTTTCTCCCAGTCAAGCTTACACCCATCTTAAAGAGTACTCCCATGCTTGTTTTCCTTGAGACTTAATTATTGTACACCCTAAATATGCCATCTTCTAATTCTCATTTGGCTATGAATAAAAGTTTAAAGTATTTACTTTCTGGATTACTAAGGAGAAAATTTTCAATTTCTCAGCTGTGTATTTGTGAAAATATTTGATCTTAAATAACATATTATACATTAAGCTGTAATGAATAAAATTGCCATTATTCCTCCTGATGATGAGAGAGGTGGCATTTAAATTCAGACATGTTGGTAATTTCAAATTCCTTCCTCCCCCTTGAAAATCAATGAAAATGAAATCCATAACTTATAATCCACATTTAGAATTGTACTTAATAGCTGATGACATATGATATGACCTATGGGAAGAAAATAACAGAAGGACTCTCAACTTGAAGAAATTTGAGCGTAGACATCTAGGGAAAATAATCCAAAACTCAGTTATTCCTCAGAAGGGAAAATGAGGAAAGTAATGCTGAAAGAAGCCTGAGGGTGATAGTAGAGAGTGTATTAAATGTGACTGAGCAAAAAAAGAGAAAGGGAAATTTTTGGCTGCAAATTCAAAGACATCACCTCCTAGAAAAGGGAAGAAAAGATTCCACTCCATATGGCTTTGGTGTGACCACACTAGGAATACTAAATTCACTCCTGGGTACCTTATTAGCATCTAAAAGGGCAGGTTCAGTGGAGAGCAACAATAGTGTCTAAGGGATTGTCTGGGCTGACTTTATGGAAAGATTAAAATAGTTTAGGGGTGCATTGGGGCACCTTTTATTCCCGTGGAGTAGCACTTTAATTCTTATTCCATCCTTTTTCCCTACATTTTAACAGGCCTACTTACAAAGCCGAATATTATGGGCAAGTGTGTAAAAGTCTGGCCCTAAAGGTGTAAGTATTGGCTAAGCAATGAACGGGGGAAGTTCCAATAGACATCTGTGTATGGAAGGGCTAGTAACACCAGTGGGCACAACTTGCATCTGGATGATATTTGTAATGACAAAAATGAAAAAAAGAATGAAAATTTATTGACAGATCTTTTAGGGTATTGATTACTCTCACAAATTAAATGGTGCATCTCTTGATACATTTAAAACTATGCTTGCAGAGCACAAATGATTGCACTCAAGAGAGCAATCCTGCTCTGGCCAGGAGATGGACTGGATGGCTTAGTGGGTCTGTTTCTTTCTACTTGCACTGACTTAAAAAGCTTAACAAGAGATAGGGTGTTACAAGACACTTAGTAATAAATATGCTCCACTGTCTAATGTAGTATTTGGCCAAAGCACAGATAATTCTTGAAGTACACCTCAGGGCCTCATAATGACTCCAGTGCTTAATGTCTTACAGTCTCACCTCTGCCTGGCTGGAGCAGTGAAACATTACACAGTGTAAACAAGAAATCAGTCAGTATTAGGAATCTAAGCTGCAGTCTCTAACTGTAGTGTTGGGGAGACTATTTGGATCTGCTAAAAATGGTGTTTAAATCAGTTTTGTTCAGGGTTTAAGTCTACTAAAGCCTCCCTGGAACTGTTGCTTTCAGAGAGTTTCCCTGCCACACCCTCTTCGTGTAGCATCTTCCCCTTCCTCCTTATCCAAGCCCAGGACTTCCATCACGAGGTGGATCATCACCACTTCAGTTAGATAAAGAAGTTCAGATCCTCTGGCAGACAGACCTGCCACCTTCTGACACTGCAGACACTCAGCAGTGGCTGTAGGTGTTGGTCAAAGAGGGCTCCGGCACTGAGCCCCGGCAGCCCCAGGATCCCACTGCAGGATGCTCATCACCTCCCCCAGAAAGCCCCCCCTCCCCCAGCACTCAGAACGCTCTGTGAGCACCTTCTGCTTCTTGGCAGAATGGTTTGTTTTACCTTCATAGACCATTAAATCTCTATCGATTTCAAGCAATTGGTTCTCCACGCTGTGCAGACTTTGTTATAAGTTACTGATCGGGGACGTGAGTTGCTCTGGCTCCCCATCTGGTGTATTTAGCAGCAATGTTCAGTGTGCACTTCTCTCGTTACTCTTGTCCAGCCCCCACTCAACAGCAGAGCTGCCTGAAGCACAAGGCAGAGGTGAGCTTCCTCTCTGGTCCGTCGGCTGGGGAAGGAGCTGCTGTTGCCATGTTGCGGGTGGCGACAGATCTCTTGTTATCTTGGATATTAGACTCTCATAGAGGAGAGTGCAGTCGTCTGATCTTGGAAAAGAAAGTGCTTTTCCCTGGAGCTCCCCAGGCAGCTGATCACCCTTTCAGAGAGGTCTACTGGGATTTTTCATCACTATTTAGAAACCAAAATTATGCAGACTGGACCTTAGTTTAATATTGTATTAGGTAAGCCCATTGTCATCCTCCTGTGACAAACATTACATCATCTTTTTAACTAGTGATATTTTTAATGTATATCTTTTGCTAGGCCACAGGCTAATAAAGTTTTTGGCCTTTTAAAGTCACACAAAATATTTACCAGCTTTGCTATCTGAGCACTACAAAGGTAGTCAGCCCCATGAGCATGAAATGGTTCACATTCACTTCAAGTGGTGTTCTGTGTGTCCATTACACACACATACATATGGGTATATACAGAAAATTACATACAAAGGCCTGCTATAGAGAGGGACTGTATATGTATAAAATCATTATCAGTACTTGTCTCTCACACAGTCCTCAGTGTGAGTGCCAGAAACTAGACATGACATTCCAGACTGGAATGATGCAAGGAAGAAATATATTGCATTTATGGAAATCATTCATTTTCCTTGTCTGGGAACCTCTTGAATATAAATAATATTTTCATTTATAAATTTCAAAGTGCTGTCCTAAGAATGGGTAAGAATCATTATCTTCATTTGACAGCTGGAGAAACAAAGAGCAGACTGTTTTAAGCAGCAGTCTAAGGTCACATGGAGTAAATGAAGTCAAACCTCATCTCCCAAGCCTGACTTTCCCTTGAGAGAGCACACCAGAGAGCACACCACTCACAACTTTATCAGCTGAAACTCCTCAGAGGGTATGCTAATAGTATTGGCAACCCTGAGCCTTCAGAGATCACGACTGAGTTTTCAAACAATCAGGAAATTTGCTTTAAATGCATAAGACAAAAACCTCCAAATAAATAAACTTGTGTTTCTTATATTTGTCTTCTGTTATCTGAGCCTTTGGAGTATGCTAAGGAAATAGTTTCCAGGTATTTCTACCACTAGAAGATCCAGACTTCTTTCCTTAAAAAAGAGGTAGGGGTGGGGAGGGCGCTAGGGGGAAGGGCAGTGGTCAGCAAACGGCTCTTAATACTGTAGATAAGATCGGGAGAGTGGTCAAAACAATGCAGAGATCATTCCTATTTCTGGCACACGCTGAGGGCTGCTCTCTTTATTAAGTGATCTCCCCACCCTACTCTAAACTAAAAGGAGATCTTGTTTTCAGATCCCAGTAATGACTCCAGAGAAGGATAAATGTCCATCACCACCTCAGTCTGGATCCTCCAGACCTTTTTGAAAGTGCAACAGCTTGGGGTAGAGCTCAGACTATGCCACAGGAGCTGTGGGTCTTTCTGAGTTGTTTTAACCCAAGAGCTGATACAGCCAGAGCACAGCAACTCAGGACACACCACAGCTTTCTTCTGCAACCAGAACCATTCTTCTCCCAGTACAAGACAATTCATCATATTCAGATTGGTAATGTGGGACCAAAGCTGTCGCACAGAATGTTGGCCCAGCCTGAGCTCATTCCTCCGGCTGAAATTTGCTGGTGGGTTAACTCCATGCTGTGAAACTTTACATCAGATACTGTTTATCAGCACCCTCCTTAGTTCATGCCAGATGAAATTCACAGCTCTGAAACAGTGATGTTCAGTTTAAGGGTTTTTTTCCCTCTTAAGACCTGTCTTTTTCAAATGTCTCCAAATTAGACAATCGCTAGGGGCACTGATAGTTGTTTTCCTTTTAAGTCAGCGGCACTATTTGCTTTTTCAGTTCCTCAGTTGTTTTATCTCTTATTATGTTGAATCATTTTGAAAGCTATATCTTCCATTTAAAAGTCATATCCCATTATCTAGGAGGGAATTTGAAAAGGTTGGTGTTAAAAGAAAACACAAGCTAAAACAACCCCAACACTCAAGCCTTCAACACTAACTAACCCATACGATATTGAAGGTTAATTAGACTTTAAGAAAATGCGCAGGCAATACATGTGGCGTGCTACTGATAAAATGACATTGCTTATAATGAATTAAATTATTGTAGAACCTCAGTGAGGCACTAATCACGGGCAAACCACTGGAAAAATTTTAATGTTTCTTCAGGCTGAGATCTCTTCTAGCTAATAAACAAAACAATACAAAGTATTCTTGTGTGTGGTCTTCAACAATTTCAGTTCAGTTTTACTCAGTCTTAATGCACTTTCATATATGTTGCACAAAATAACAGCTGTAGTATATGACAGCCCTGGAGATACTGGGTGGTCTCTGAAGACTGTGAATTAGCAGCATGTTGTGGGTTTTTTTATGGAGAGCACAAGATATCCCAATTGTTTCTCCATGTCTGCCAGCATTTAGGTATTGAAACAGACACAGTAAGTACTGGGCAGAAGCACATATGGACATTTGAAAAACTGAAATCAAGTTAAACATGTTATTCAGCTTTCATTCCTCTCTCAAAGTCTTAAAATTGTATGCTGGTGCACACTTGCTGGAGCATGAAAAATAAAGTATATTTTGTGACTGGATTTCAGTTTTAGCAGAAAAGGTCTAAGTGTATGCCCTGTATATAATATGGGCATATAATGTGCTCTCTATAATAAATAAATCAATCTGATCTGAGAACCCAGTTCTTGTTTTTCAGATAACTTGTTGACAGACTCTGGTAAATGCAATTGCTCAGATTTCTTCATGCTGTAACCCTTGAAAATGTTACAAACGCTTGTACTACAGTAATTCTGAAGACACAGCAGCACACAGAATCCACATTGTTAACACATGAATGGCCTTTACCATCAGCAAAGCCTTCAATCAACTCCATTATATTCCTCTCAAAGACAGATATGAAATGCATTTGACATTATCACTGTTTCATTAGCTAAAATTCACTATGTGATCTCTCAAGCAATCCTCACCTTTAGAGGAAAATGCAGATCTCATCTATTTGACTTTGCTCTTTCTGAGAATTCAGAAATCCAGACAAATTAAAATCTTATGTTTGAAAGAATTGGGAGGAGAAGGACTCAGGGAAATAAAGACTAATTAGTTGTACAAACTTTGGCTTGATGGCACTTGGATACACAGACATTTGCCTCTTGAGAACCTGCTGGGGAGCAAAAGTCAGAGATACTCGCAGATGTGTAATCACAACATGAACACAGTTCTGCAAAATGCTTGATCGAAAGGAGCAGGCAACATGGAGTCATCACAACCTTAATTGAAGCTTTTGAAGATAAGGCATTAAAATGTCTTAAACCAGATAATGTTGCCTCCCATTTCAGCTGATCATTAAACTCCTTCCATCTGTTTGGGGTTGCAGCCCTGACTGACTCCCTCTGAATAGAATTGATGCATGAAAGCATCACAGATGCAGTTCTGTCTGTACCATGATTAAAACACACAGAGAGATATCTGTTCGGACTGTTAGACAAAATAAAAACATATTTTCTTCCTTTTGCATACCTTCAAAACACATCCCTCTTTTAACCCAAACCCTTAAAAGAGTGTCCTTGTCACTGCAAAACTGAAGAAAACACTGGAAGCTGGAGCACATCTTTTAACAGTTTCCAGGCAGTCTGTTTCAGCCCAGAGCAAAGAAGGGTCTGGTAAGCTGTCTTGTGTCTTCTCAACTATTCTTATCTCTAGTTCTGTTTCTAAGGTCAGTAAAAAACATACAGAAGTGATTATGCAGGAACTAGCTCTGAGGGATTACACTATTTGTCAAAGTAGTAACAGTGAATTCAATATGCGTAAATCTCTTCTCCCTGTGCAGTAGAGCTGTGCTCTGGAATACCAGTGGGATCCTGATAGGAGTCATTTCCTAGGCACTTTACCTTTGGGGGACGTTTGTGGTTGATATAATAAGAAACCCATTTTTTAAGAACCCACAAGTTGCAAGGGACAGTCCCATGGGCCCTTTCTGCCAACAAAAACAGCTGATTTGCTTTGCATTTTTATCAGTGACCTAGAAAAAAAAAAATAAAATCCTTGCTAAGAAATTTGGCAGATGACACAAAGACTGGGGGCGAAGAAAGAAGGGAGGTCACTGATGTGGGCTGAGCTATTAGTAAGCAAACGGCACATTTTCTAATCCACCCCAACATGAAGATGCAAAGCAGCTGTGACTGTAGTAGGTCATTATAGAATATGACTCTGTCCTGGAAAGCAAAGACAGTCTGATCATGGAGAATACCCAATCCCTGAGAAGTTGCAGTGGACAAAAGACCAAGCCTTTAACATAGAGGTGAGAGAACTTTGGGATACAGAGGTTGTCCCCTGGGATGTCCAAGGGTACTTAAGGGCTGCCAGAATATGGGCTCCCAGTGAGGAACACCAGCCTTCCAGCTGTGGTGTCCCAGAGGCTGCCGTGTGGATATGTGAGTCTGGTCAACAAGCCAAACAGCTTTAGCCCACCACATCACCTTACAAGAATTTCAGGCACGGTCTAGATGCAGCCAGTTCATCCCATCCTGGTGTCTGTGGGCTAGAAGGGTGTTAATGAGCTGCAAAGCAGAGTAGGTGCAGAAAATTTGCCTCCTGTAGTAAAAGGCCGACACTTCATCACTGGGAAAATGAAGGGTTGGATTTGATCAGCCTGTAAGCACAGAACTTCCTCCTGGGCTGTGTGGTACAGAAGATGGAGGTGTAACAGCACCCAGAAGCTGCAAGTTGAAACTGGGCAAGTTCAGACTAGACTTTAGAAGTGCTGATGTTTGCCTACTAGAATAACCTCCCAAAGGTTTTGCTGGGTTCCCTGGCCCTAGCAATTTTTTTTATTTGAGACTAGATTTCTTTTAGAAGAGCGTCAGATGTGCTAAGCACAGCAATACCTTTGGCTTCCTAGTCCACAATTTGATGAATCCTTCTCTGATTTTTCCTTTCTCTTCCTCCATTCCAGAAAACTTGATTTAGAGGGGGCACCCCCATAGGAGCATCAGAGATGTTTTTGTTGACTTTCCTTCCAAGTGGATGTTTCAGAAGGCAGTCGTGGGCTATGCTCAGTGAGGTGACAAAGGAATTCAACTCCTATGTGATACTATATTACTGGGCATGATAAGGATTTCAGGCAGGCCTGAGTGGAAAAATCAAGCCAGCTTCCTTCCTTCATACAGACCAGGATTAAATCTGGCACTTCCCACTTGAACAAAGATATGAATTTTGCAAATATTTTTTTGGATGACAGCAAGAGTGCAAACATGCAACTATCTGAGGGCCCCTCTAGAATGGGAAGTGTCATTTGAGGCTGGGGATCCAACAGAGGCTCACCTAATAAAATCAGCTGGGGGATGGCAGCGTATATTGGAATTTAGTTGTCCATATATGAGTATATGAGGCTATAAATAGGCTTTTGGAAAGCTTGGAAGCTTACACAGTTATTGCTTGTTATTTTAAAAGGTTAGTGTGGGTTTCAAGCTCATGAAAGAAGTGCAATTGCTGGTGAAGACCTGTCTAGCCACACAAAGGAGGATCAAGAAATTCAGGTTCTTCCATCCCACTCAGCCTTGCCATGGAGGAAAGACCAGCTCCTGATGAGTTTTGGTTTTTATGAACAATTTATCCCTCAGGGCCCTCCAATGGTTTGAGCCAACTTGGATGCGTCCTTTGTGATACAGATATATGTTACCAGCCACTCTTATTCTTAAAAAAAATGTGCTGTAGCACAGTTTGTCTGAGATTGTCTAATACTCCCAGGGACATTTAGAGGACCTTCCACCACACCTGCAGTTACTGTATCTCACTGGAAGGACTCAAGGGAGACACTTTGCCAAAATATGTCTCTTCAAATGTGCCCCTATGCATTGGATGGTGAGATCACCCCTTTAGGGATGGTGGTTTCTAAAGAATTCGATTTGTGACTCCTAGCAGGTGCATTCACCATTTGAGTGTCTCCTCCCAGCAGCACACAACTACAGTCCAAATGGCTTCAGCCTGGCTCTTTGCAGATTCTGTGTCTTACTGTGAAATGTTTGTACATTAATTCCATCTAGGAGGAAAAGAAATCAAGCTGTTCAGAAAAATATGTTTTATTTTATCTTTAACTTTAGCTTTTATCATTAGAAAAGGGCATAAGTTGGTTTCTGGCCTGGATGAGTCAGATGGAGATGATGACCATTAGCACTGCATTAAAGCACTGAAGTGAAAAAAGACAAAACAACTTCTGGTAAACATCTGATTTTAAAAAAAGACTATGCACCAGTGGTTAGAAGCTGACAGAAATTATTAGCAATAAGCTCTTTTGCACAGAAATGAGTTTATTACCATCTTTGCCAACCTAAACAATTCTATGATTCTATGCACTTACAACAACTGGCATGAGCCTGGCATGGTGTCAGCAAAGACCACCTCTCCACTTGATCCTAGGAATAATACCAGCAAGCCGGGTTTATTTTCTTCTCAATCCCTGCATAACATAGTCCCATTGACCCCTGCAGGAGTTTAGTGCATGTGCATGGGTGAAAAGTATGGTCCAAAAAATTAAAACCAGTCAATTTTGCCTTTTCAGCTGGCAGACCTGTGAGCAAGGATAGGGCTGCCTTTAAAGACTGGGGTAGAAGGGCTGTATTTTGCTACATCACTGCAAGCTAATAGAGGCCACTCAACAAGGAAAGAATAAATTAATCACAACTCACAGCTGTATGAAGTTCTTAAGTAAAATCAGATTTGTTGGGGAGTGTAGAGGTTTCTTCTGGGTTTTGTTTGCTTGTTTTTAAAAATCAACAGGAACTTGCCCTCTGCATGATGCACTGCCTGCTCCTGGGTCTGCCCACACTCAGATTTCAAAGCACATTTGTGGCTTGTGGAGCCCTAGTGTTGTTTGGTTGCTTTTTTTGGTCGAGGATTTTCCGTATGATTACATTCTAAAAGTGTGCCATAGATTACATGATCCATAACCAGGTTACAAGGAGAGAACACAGGTCTGCATTTAGGAAAATATCTTTAATCCCAATAAGAGCAGCTTCAAACAGTCAGCCTCCAAACTTTTGCATTATTGACTTGGTTAAATGTAGGGACAATTCCTGCAAATGTCAGGGATGTTCACAGGGGGGAAAAATCACTCATAATTAAATTTAAAAGTGAAGCAAAAGAACCTGAAACAGAACCTGAAAGTTTGCAGAATTGGGCTTCAGGTATGGAAAGCACAATGTTAAAAACTTTGTGTAACAAAAATCCAGTAATTTTTGCATTTATTCTAAAAGACCAAATCATGTCAGATTTTGTCAACTCCTTAGTTAAAAGAGGATGAAAAATACTGCCTATAAAGGAGGTGAATTAAATGGCCTGTGAGGCTTTATAGGTAACACAAAAATCACTATTGAAACAATGACAGCCTCGCAGTTGAAAATATTGACCTTTGCTGAAGAAATTCACAAGACCTGAACACAGTGTTTGCTGCTTAGTCCAATCTCAAGTCAATTGAAGGAAGCAAAATACAAAGAGAAAGGTCATATTGACTTAGTATAACAATCTTAATGAATCTTGGCCCTCTGTTTTGCACTTCCAGTGGAAATATGAACTCAGTGGCTCATTCCCTTCCTCTCTGTGCTGATTCCAAAAACACAGGTAGAAGGAATAAGCTTTTGCTCAGCTTGATCCCCCAACAGCACCATGTCTCTGTTTAAACAGAGCCTAAAAAACAGCCTCCTTATTTTTAGAAAAACACTTACTAAAAGGAGCTGTTGTTGACAAGAAAAGTCACTCATATTAGAATATTAAACATTTCCAGCACTGTAAGTATGAGGAAAAAGGTAAGTAATTCGGGAGTCATAATCAATAAGGAAGAGACCGTGAAGGATTTCTGTACAGGGAATATTTCTCTGCCTCCCAATAGCATTTGTTCTGTGCTAAACCAAAGTAATTTTTTGGGACTTCTGTTGCTTATAGGTGTACGAGTCATGGACCAGCACTCAGCTAAGTAAGGCACTGCACAAAGGCAGAACAGAAAGACAAATCTGAGCCAAGAGCTCAGAGAAGGATGCAGACAGACAGCTGGGGGAATAGAAGGAAACAGTAACATTATAATATTTGAGTCCTTATTTCAGATAAACAGTGACTGGCACAATGACAAAGTTTTTTTTGCATTTTTTTAAAGCTGCTGCTTCCTCTGTCAGCCCCAACCCTGCCATCCCCCAAACCTAAATGAAATAAATCAGTCTGTTAACAATGACTGAGCTGCACTGGCAGCCCGGGTCGGAAGTCTACTGAAAGACAAATGGTTAAAGTTTACTAAGCAGTTACAAACCACCAAAAACAGGTCTTAAAATGGGAAGTGTCAGGCAAGCCCTTAATAACAGGTAATACTACCAGCCCCACCCATAATTATGGTACTTGTCTCCCCACCCTCTGAATGTCACTCGTTTCCATCAATTGCAGGCTTTTCAGAGCACAGACAGTGCCTTGGCAATGTCTGCACGCTGCCTTGCAAATATGGGGTGATGTTTTTTTATCTCAGCTTCTGAGAAGCTGCTGCAATAAATGTATTAAATAATAACAGCACAAATAATAGCAATAATAACAAAACAGGAATATCAGCTCTGTGCACATCCAGCTATGCTGATGCTATCATATCCCCTGTACCGTTTCAGGCAACCTTGAAAGACTGTGTGTAGATGTATTGAAAGGAATACATTTACAGAACATCACATAGCCCCCATTAGGAGATTTTTATGATCACATTACTATGTGCTTTGTCTTCAAACAGAGACTTCACTGGCTTTTCCACCCATAAGCAAGGAAAAATACTTGCCACACTCATCATCAGTCTCTTGGTTCAGATTTTCTCTCTGATGTACAGCTGCTTCATTTTGTTTCTCAGTTCCAACAAGACATATTATTGTCACCTTTTCCGTAACAATTTCCTTATACTTCTGAAACTAGGCGACTGTCAAGAATAGTACTATGAGCCTGAAACTGGTACATTCTAAGAAATGTTTTAGATGTGAAGAGGTGGTTAAATATATTTGTTTCGTCATTATTTTACACATTTACTACCATTGGAGTTAGAGGGTTTTTTAAAATTATAGCAGATAATTATATTATCTTACTCAAGAGCCTTGTAATCTGTTTGCTCTGTTCAGGGAGACTGAATGAGTGTGCAAATCACATGGAACCTTCTATACTTGCTCATTTGATACAGGGTCCTTTTTAAACATTTGAGTCAATGTTCAAGAAAGAATAAAAAAAATAAATATATGGGATGAATTTTCTAATAAATAGGGGTTTGTGAAGGAAATTAGGGGAGATTTTGAGAGACTTAGTGCCTCAGTGAACAAGCTCCTGTGTATTTGTAATAATATAACTCACAAATCACAGTAAATCAAGTGTGGTGCTTTGATTTGTGAAAATATGCAAGAATATCCTTTTAACTATCTGATCAGCCCCATACCAAGCCCTCACACTGCCAAAAGGTCAGAATCCAAAAGGGTTAAGTATTGACTGACAAGAGGATGAAAGGGAAAGCAACAGAATGTAGGTGTATAAAGGTCTTGAGGGACATTCCTAAAAGTCAGTATCAGTTTTTACACTTCTTGCACAGGACCAGTTATGAATTTCAAGTAATGAATAGATTCAGATCATCTGTACTTTCCAAAAACGTGAAACTCATATTTATCTGTGCCCATGCCAAAAACCTTGCTTCCTTATTCTTGCTCAAGCCTCCATTATTTTGAAAATTCATACCAAAAAATTATTTTTACTCTTTTTCACCCCTTTTGATCTGTTTAGAACATCACACCCTCTCCTGTCTTTGACCATAGAATTTGTACAGTCACTTACTGAATTATGCAATCCAAGAGTTTACAAAACAACACATGGGTGAAATTTGCTAGTCACCTGGTGTGACAATTTGTTAGAAAGAAATGGGTTTGAAAGCAGAAAAAAATCCTTGGGTGCTGGCTATTTCCAGCACCACCAAAAAATGCTTTGGATCCTAAATGCGACAAGCAGGTTAGTGAGCTACATAAATGGAGAATGTGCCCCTGGCCCTCAGTCCAGCCACAATTGTCCTTGAAAGGGACAATTGCCCTGTTAAAGGACTTTCCATGGTGGCAGTGGCAGGAAGAGAGACTCGGAGGGTGAGGGGTTGACTACAAAAGGCCCTTGGTGATCTGCGTTCCACTTTCCTTTTCCTAGGGGCAGGATGTTTCCGAAAAAGAGAGTTTGCTGGCAACCTGATCCTCCCTGGAGTTACGGAGATCTTCAAAGGAGATGTGCTGGCAGCCGATGTCCCCCCTCCCCTTATGGGGTTTTTCCTGCTCACACTGTGGATCTCTCCCACAACAGACCTCCTGATCAGCTGCTTCTTCTTTCCACAGCACAAGCTCAGCCATATTCGAGTCTCTTAGTAGCACACACCACATCAGGAAGCCTCACCATGTTTATGTGGCAGAATGGCTCCACTGTGCAGTGGTATTAACCAGCTTCAAAAAAAAAAAAAAATTGTGTGTTGTGTGGCTTCTAAATGGGAGTAAGAACTTGATGGTTGAGAAAGGCAATGGCAAACAGAGCAAGACTGGGAAAACAAAGGAAGAAGCTTATGAGGAGGAAATAGCTACTAACCCAGCCTTTTGACTTAGGGCTTCCCAGAAACCATAGAACATTTGTCTCTGTCCCACAGGATTTCATACGCACCAGGGATAAATAAATCTGTTGGCAAAGTTAGCAGAACCCTTTCCCCACTCCTGCTCTAGAGGTTTTGGTGCCCAGAGCTAAAAGTTTCACTCAAAGACACCTTCCAAGCCGCCCCTCTGAACTAGAGGAAATCTGAATGCAAAGAAACAGAGCCTGACTTGTCCAGCCTTGCAGAAGGGCAAACGAAGAGCTCAGAAATTGTAAAGCCATGTCCCAGCTCAAAACCCTCCAGCCATACAGCACCCATGGCCTGAGATGTGGCACAGCCCTCTCTGGACTGGCGAGTGAGCTGGCTCAGGATGGGCTGCAGGGACCCCGGGCACACATAGCAATGCCTCCACATGCTGTGTCCCCTCCAGCCCCATGGATGCTGCCTGACAAATTATAGCCAGTGGTGCTGCTGTAAATGGCAATATCTCTGGGAATGGCTTCATTCAAATCACACTTTTACGGCAGTGCACAGGGAGAAAGGTGGATGGAAGAAAAAAGGCAGAGCCAGCTCAGTAGCAAATATTGACACAAAACAATAACAAAACATTATTGTGCAAACCCAAACAGTGAATAGGTGAATCTAGGGATGAGTGTAGCCCAGAAAAGGGCTTCAGACTCATGCATTCATGTTCACATTTCTAGTGCTAAAGAATATGCTTGCAGAAATGGAACCTGCGTAAGCACAGGTTGCAGAAACTTAGAGGAGGTAAGTTAAAAAAAAAAAAAAGTAATTTATAATTATGCAGGAGGGCAGATATTACCAGATATAATAAAGCACTAATGCAATTGCTCAGTTTGGGGCTTGTTTATTTGTTAGTTTTTAAAGAGGATACTCCTGCTGGCATCCCTTAACTCTCAACAAATGCTCTCTTGATTGGGTGCTCAGCACCAGCAAGGATTAGGCTCACACTCAACATCCACAGTAAAGCCTAATCTCAAGTCACATTAGCTCATGAACAAAAAATAATCTCTACTTTGTTACAGTCATATATACAGCAATACAAAGTTGACAGTCACACTACCTGCATTGTACAGGTTGTCCTACACTTAACTACCTGCATTTCTCCTCTTCTTCATTTTTGTTCTTTGCTGAGGGAGGAATGGTTTATGACGGAAAATAGACAGCTTGTGGCACCTTCTCGTACCTTCTCTACCCCTCCATTTAATTCATCAGGTTGCATGTGCTTTCTTAATGAAGCCAGCCACGATTTCCACTGTGTAGTGTTTTGTTGTGCAAAGTTGCTGCTCTCCAACACCTGCATTTCTGCTGGGTAGGCCTGGGTCAGCCATAGTTTCTGAGTTTTCATGCTGAATGCCAAGCGAGGTGTTTTATTTGGCAGACAGCAAATTTGCAAAAGCACCTGCTAGCAGGAGTGAGGGAGGATATGGAGTACTCCACTAGCTGCCTAAATAACCCAAAATCCTGTCCCTCAGTCCTGCTTCAGATCTCCAGTTTTGATTTGTATTTTCCTACCCTGTGTGATGTGGTCCTAATAACATCAGCCAGGCAGTGCTTGGGTATTTCCAGCAGCATGAAGCAGTTAGATGGATGCACAACTTATGAAATACTGATCCAACTCCCCCACTGAAATCATCTACCAGCAAAATATGGATGTCCTTTGAGAACATGAATAGCACCCTGACCCTTAAAAGCAAAATACCAGGAATCTGAGGGAAAGAGCCTAAAGCACCACTCATTTGTGGCACCAACTTTACCTAGGAGAAAGGAGACACTGACTGGGCTGTGGAAATATCTGCTAGGAAGTTTGTGAAAGCGCATTTTCACCCTGTGCTTCATATGCAGAAATGCTATACTATTTACTTACTTGGATGATGACTGGGAGACACATTAGCATGAACTATTATGGAGATGAACGCCTCAATTTTAGGAATTCATATCCCAGTTGTTACTCTGAGAAAATTGCTATGGACATAGATGGAAGCTGAGCCCAAATAATAACTTAAAAATCAGATCTCTGGAGTAGACACGAAGAAGCCTTAAAACCAGAACCATTTTCACTAGCGTGGTATATACATCTTTGCTTAACTGATTATACGTTTTCTTCATTGGGCAAAAGGGATTTGAGACATGCAAATTCTAGCTTAGGGATGAGTTGCGTGGAACGTCACACTTGCTCATGAGTAATCCCATTGACCTCTCCAGGCCGCCTCATGTGAGCAGGCGCTCCTCATCACCGCTGCGGGGTTTCAGCGCATTTCTGCATCTGCACCACCTTGCCGGGCAGCACCGCGCCTGCCCTGCTCCGGCACCGGGGCTTCGGCAGCCTCTGAGCGCCACAATGCCGCGCCGAAGCACAGGGCACAAGTGTCCTGTGAGAGGCATCAGCTTGAGTAGTTCTCTCAGGATACGCACCATACTGTTTTTCACGATCATAGAAAGAACGTTTCAAGGTTACTCTGTGAGAATAATCAATCTTTTAAAACACACGAGTTCTCTAATTACGATTGCAAAGAAAACAGAAAAAAAAGCGGTGCGTGTGCTGTGGCAATGAAAAAAGCTAGTAAAGTCAGCACAGCTGAGCCCCTAATTTTGTCTTTTCACCCAGTTTCAGAAAATTAGGTCTGTGAAAAGTAAAAAAAAAAAAAAAAAAAAAAAAAAGGCGGGGG